>JAKDEW010000626.1:0-177136 GCA_021963965.1 Artemisiospiza belli
TTTCGGGAAGGGAAAAGGAATCTTGCGATTTCAATGGGGACCAATAGAGGAATCTTTGGTGCATGTACCGGCACTTGATGGCAGGCCATGCCTTTTGATGGCTTTGACTTTGGGAAAGATTTTTTTTCTTTTTTTGGTTATTGTCTGAAGTGTTCATGCCATGTCCCTCATATCGTGCCCCCTTAGTTGTGTCTTGCTCCTTGACTTTTTCCCCTGCTTTTGCAACATCTGTGAGCTTAGTTTTGCCACCTTTTGGTCCTTTGCAATGCAGCTGATTTCCTCACAGCCTATTTTTTGAAGAGACTAAAATTCCCGATTTTCTGCTTTTTTCAATTGCATTTCATTTGAACCTATCTCCTTTCCAGAGTGTTTGTATGCCTTTCTTTTGGGATTCGCAAGATTCCTTTTCCCTTCCCGAAAGGAAATTTCATTTCCTTTCGGGAAGGGAAAAGGAATCTTGCGATTTCAATGGGGACCAATAGAGGAATCTTTGGTGCATGTCCCTGCACTTGATGGCAGGCCATGCCTTTTGATGGCTTTGACTTTGGGAAAGATTTTTTTCTTTTATTGGTTGTTTTCTGAAGTGTTCATGCCATGTCCCTCATATCTTGCCCCCTAAGTTGTGTCTTCCTCCTTGACTTTTTCCCCTGCTTTTGCAACATTTGTGAGCTTAGTTTTGGCATCTTTTGGTCCTTTGCACTGCACCTGATAAATCCCCAGACCATTTTCTTAGAGTCACTAAATTTCCCAAATTTTCAATTTTTCTCCTCCAATTGCAATTCCTTTGATGTTGACTCTTTTCCAGGGTGTTTGTAGGTCCTTTTTTTCTGTTTTGGCCTTCAGTGGGGATCAATTTTGGCAAGCTTTGCTGCATGTGCCTGCCCTTGGTGGCGAATAACCTGCCTGCATTTTGATGGCTTTAACTTTGGGAAAGATTTTTTCTTTATTTTTTTTTTTTTAATATTTTAAGTATTCATGCCATGTCTTTCATATCTTGCCCCCTAAGTTCTGTCTTCCTCCTTGACTTTTTCCCCTGCTTTTGCAACATCTGTGAGCTTAGTTTTGCCACCTTTTGGTCCTTTGCAATGCAGCTGATTTCCTCACAGCCTATTTTTTGAAGAGGCTGAAATTCCAGATTTTCTGCTTTTTACAATTGCATTTCATTTGAACCTATCTCCTTTCCAGAGTGTTTGTATGCCTTTCTTTTGGGATTCGCAAGATTCCTTTTCCCTTCCCGAAAGGAAATTTCATTTCCTTTTGGGAAGGGAAAAGGAATCTTGCGATTTCAATGGGGACCAATAGAGGAATCTTTGGTGCATGTACCTGCACTTGATGGCAGGGCCATGCCTTTTGATGGCTTTGACTTTGGCAAAGATTTTTTTCGTTTTTTGGTTGTTTTCTGAAGTGTTCATGCCATGTCCCTCATATCTTGCCCCCTAAGTTGTGTCTTCCTCCTTGACTTTTTCCCCTGCTTTTGCAACATTTGTGAGCTTAGTTTTGGCATCTTTTGGTCCTTTGCACGGCGCCAGATAAAACCCCAGGCCATTTTCTTAGAGTCACTAAATTTCCCAAATTTTCTTTTTTTCTCTTACAGTTGCAATTCCTTTGATGTTGACTCCTTTCCAGCGTGTTTGTAGGTCCTTCTTTTCTGTTTTGGCCTTCAGTGGGGATCAATTTTGGCAAGCTTTGCTGCATGTGCCTGCCCTTGGTGGCGAATGGCCTGCCTGCATTTTGATGTCTTTAACTTTGGGAAAGTTTTTTTCTTTTTTTTTTTTTAATATTTTAAGTATTCATGCCATGTCCCTCATATCTTGCCCCCTAAGTTGTGCCTTCCTCCTTGACTTTTTCCCCAGCTTTTGCAACATCTGTGAGCTTAGTTTTGGCATCTTTTGTCCTTTGCACTGCACCTGATATAAACCCAGGCCATTTTCGTAGAGTCACTAAATTTCCAAAATTTTTTTTTCTCTCCCCCAATTGCAATTCCTTTGATGTTGACTCCTTTCCAGCGTGTTTGTAGGTCCTTCTTTTCTGTTTTGGCCTTCAGTGGGGATCAATTTTGGCAAGCTTTGCTGCATGTGCCTGCCCTTGGTGGCGTATGGCCTGCCTGCATTTTGATGGCTTTGATTTGGGAAAGATTTTTTCTTCTTTTTTTTTTTATTATTGTAAGTATTCATGCCATGTCCCTCATATCTTGCCCCCTAAGTTGTGTCTTCCTCCTAGACTTTTTCCCCTGCTTTTGCAACATCTGTGAGCTTAGATTTGTCACCTTTTGGTCCTTCGCACTGCACCTGATAAAACCCCAGGCCATTTTCTTAGAGTCACTAAATTTCCCAAATTTTCTTATTTCTCCTGCAATTGCAATTCCTTTGATGGTTCTCCATTCCAGCGTGTTTGTAGGTCCTTCTTTTCTGTTTTGGCCTTCAGTGGGGATCAATTTTGGCAAGCTTTGCTGCATGTGCCTGCCCTTGGTGGCGTATGGCCTGCCTGCATTTTGATGGCTTTGACTTTGGGAAAGATTTTTTCTTTTCTTTTTTTTTATTATTTTAAGTATTCATGCCATGTCCCTCACATCTTGCCCCCTAAGTTGTGTCTTGCTCCTTGACTTTTTCCCCTGCTTTTGCAACATCTGTGAGCTTAGTTTTGCCACCTTTTGGTCCTTTGCAATGCAGCTGATTTCCTCACAGCCTATTTTTTGAAGAGACTAAAATTCCCGATTTCTGCTTTTTTCAATTGCATTTCATTTGATCCTATCTCCTTTCCAGAGTGTTTGTAAGCCTTTCTTTTGGGATTCGCAAGATTCCTTTTCCCTTCCCGAAACGAAATTTCATTTCCTTTTGGGAAGGGAAAAGGAATCTTGCCATTTCAATGGGGACCAATAGAGGAATATTTGGTGCATGTCCCTGCACTTGATGGCAGGCCATGCCTTTTGATGGCTTTGACTTTGGGAAAGATTTTTTTCTTTTTTTGGTTGTTTTCTGAAGTATTCATGCCATGTCCCTCATATCTTGCCCCCTAAGTTGTGTCTTCCTCCTTGACTTTTTCCCCTGCTTTTGCAACATTTGTGAGCTTAGTTTTTGGCATCTTTTGGTCCTTTGCACGGCACCAGATAAAACCCCAGGCCATTTTCTTAGAGTCACTAAATTTCCCAAATTTTCTTTTTTTCTCTTCCAGTTGCAATTCCTTTGATGTTGACTCCTTTCCAGCGTGTTTGTAGGTCCTTCTTTTCTGTTTTGGCCTTCAGTGGGGATCAATTTTGGCAAGCTTTGCTGCATGTGCCTGCCCTTGGTGGCGAATGGCCTGCCTGCATTTTGATGGCTTTAACTTTGGGAAAGATTTTTTCTTTTTTTTTTTTATTATTTTAAGTATTCATGCCATGTCCCTCATATCTTGCCCCCTAAGTTGTGCCTTCCTCCTTGACTTTTTCCCCAGATTTTGCAACATCTGTGAGCTTAGTTTTGGCATCTTTTGTCCTTTGCACTGCAGCTGATATAAACCCAGGCCATTTTCTTAGAGTCACTAAATTTCCAAAATTTTCTTTTTTTCTCCCCCAATTGCAATTCCTTTGATGTTGACTCCTTTCCAGCGTGTTTGTAGGTCCTTCTTTTCTGTTTTGGCCTTCAGTGGGGATCAATTTTGGCAAGCTTTGCTGCATGTGCCTGCCCTTGCTGGCGTATGGCCTGCCTGCATTTTGATGGCTTTGATTTGGGAAAGATTTTTTCTTCTTTTTTTTTTTATTATTGTAAGTATTCATGCCATGTCCCTCATATCTTGCCCCCTAAGTTGTGTCTTCCTCCTAGACTTTTTCCCCTGCTTTTGCAACATCTGTGAGCTTAGATTTGTCACCTTTTGGTCCTTCGCACTGCACCTGATAAAACCCCGGGCCATTTTCTTAGAGTCACTAAATTTCCCAAATTTTCTTATTTCTCCTGCAATTGCAATTCCTTTGATGGTTCTCCATTCCAGCGTGTTTGTAGGTCCTTCTTTTCTGTTTTGGCCTTCAGTGGGGATCAATTTTGGCAAGCTTTGCTGCATGTGCCTGCCCTTGGTGGCGTATGGCCTGCCTGCATTTTGATGGCTTTGACTTTGGGCAAAGATTTTTTCTTCTTTTTTTTTTTATTATTTTAAGTATTCATGCCATGTCCCTCATATCTTGCCCCCTAAGTTGTGTCTTCCTCCTAGACTTTTTCCCCTGCTTTTGCAACATCTGTGAGCTTAGATTTGTCACCTTTTGGTCCTTCGCACTGCACCTGATAAAACCCCGGGCCATTTTCTTAGAGTCACTAAATTTCCCAAATTTTCCTATTTCTCCTGCAATTGCAATTCCTTTGATGGTTCTCCATTCCAGCGTGTTTGTAGGTCCTTCTTTTCTGTTTTGGCCTTCAGTGGGGATCAATTTTGGCAAGCTTTGCTGCATGTGCCTGCCCTTGGTGGCGTATGGCCTGCCTGCATTTTGATGGCTTTGACTTTGGGAAAGATTTTTTCTTTTTTTTTTTTTTTTTATTATTTTAAGTGTTCATGCCATGTCCCTCACATCTTGCCCCCTAAGTTGTGTCTTGCTCCTTGACTTTTTCCCCTGCTTTTGCAACATCTGTGAGCTTAGTTTTGGCATCTTTGGTCCGTTGCACTGCACATGATATACTGCCAGGCCATTTCCTTAGAGTCACTAATTTTCCCAAATTTTCTTTTTTTCTCCTCCAATTGCAATTCCTTTGATGTTGTCTCCATTCCAGCAAGTTTGTAGGTCATTCTTTTCTGTTTTGGCCTTCAGTGGGGATCAATTTTGGCAAGCTTTGCTGCATGTGCCTGCCCTTGGTGGCGTATGGCCTGCCTGCATTTTGATGGCTTTGAGTTTGGGAAAGATTTTTTCTTTTTTTTTTTTTCGTTGTTTTGTGAAGTGTCCATGCCATGTCCCTCATATCTTGCCCCATAAGTTGTGTCTTCCTCCTTGACTTTTTCCCCTGCTTTTGCAACATCTGTGAGCTTAGTTTTGGCACCTTTTGGTCCTTTGCACTGCACCTGATAAAACCCCGGGCCATTTTTTTAGAGCCAGTAATTTCCCTAATTTTCTTTTTTTCTCTTCCAGTTGCAATTCCTTTGATGTTGTCTCCATTCCAGCGTTTGTAGGTCCTTCTTTTCTGTTTTGGCCTTCAGTGGGGATCAATTTTGGCAAGCTTTGCTGCATGTGCCTGCCCTTGGTGGCGTATGGCCTGCCTGCATTTTGATGGCTTTGACTTTGGGAAAGATTTTTTCTTTTTTTTTTTTTTTTTTTTTTGTTTTAATTATTCATGCCATGTCCCTCATATCTTGCCCCCTAAGTTGTGTCTTCCTCCTTGACATTTTCCCCTGCTTTTGCAACATCTGTGAGCTTAGTTTTGGCATCTTTGGTCCTTTGCACTGCACCTGATATAAACCCAGGCCATTTTCTTAGAGTCACTAAATTTCCCAAATTTTCTTTTTTTCTCCTCCAATTGCAATTCCTTTGATGTTGTCTCCATTCCAGCGTGTTTGTAGGTCCTTCTTTTCTGTTTTGGCCTTCAGTGGGGATCAATTTTGGCAAGCTTTGCTGCATGTGCCTGCCCCTTGGTGGCGTATGGCCTGCCTGCACTTTGATGGCTTTTACTTTGGGAAAGATTTTTTTCTTCTTTTTTTTTTATTATTTTAAGTATTCATGCCATGTCCCTCATATCTTGCCCCCTAAGTTGTGTCTTCCTCCTTGACTTTTTCCCCTGCTTTTGCAACATCTGTGAGCTTAGATTTGTCACCTTTTGGTCCTTCGCACTGCACCTGATAAAACCCCGGGACATTTTCTTAGAGTCACTAAATTTCCCAAATTTTCATTTTTTCTCCTCCAATTGCAATTCCTTTGATGTTGACTCCTTTCCAGCGTGTTTGTAGGTCCTTCTTTTCTGTTTTGGCCTACAGTGGGGATCAATTTTGGCAAGATTTGCTGCATGTGCCTGCCCTTGGTGGCGTATGGCCTGCCTGCATTTTGATGGCTTTGACTTTGGGAAAGATTTTTTCTTTTTTTTTTTTTTTTATTATTTTAAGTGTTCATGCCATGTCCCTCACATCTTGCCCCCTAAGTTGTGTCTTGCTCCTTGACTTTTTCCCCTGCTTTTGCAACATCTGTGAGCTTAGTTTTGCCACCTTTTGGTCCTTTGCACTGCACCTGATAAATCCCCAGATGATTTTCTTAGAGTCACTAAATTTCCCAAATTTTCATTTTTTCTCCTCCAATTGCAATTCCTTTGATGTTGACTCCTTTCGAGCGTGTTTTTAGGTCCTTCTTTTCTGTTTTGGCCTTCAGTGGGGATCAATTTTGGCAAGCTTTGCTGCATGTGCCTGCCCTTGGTGTCGTATGGCCTGCCTGCATTTTGATGGCTTTGACTTTGGGAAAGATTTTTTTCTTTTTTTTTTTTTTTTTTTGTTTTAAGTATTCATGCCATGCCCCCCTTATCTTGCCCCCTAAGTTGTGTCTTCCTCCTTGACTTTTTCCCCTGCTTTTGCAACATCTGTGAGCTTAGTTTTGGCACCTTTTGGTCCTTTGCAATGCAGCTGATTTCCTCACAGCCTATTTTTTGAAGAGGCTAAAATTCCAGATTTTCTGCTTTTTACAATTGCATTTCATTTGAACCTATCTCCTTTCCAGAGTGTTTGTATGCCTTTCTTTTGGGATTCGCAAGATTCCTTTTCCCTTCCCGAAAGGAAATTTCATTTCCTTTCGGGAAGGGAAAAGGAATCTTGCGATTTCAATGGGGACCAATAGAGGAATCTTTGGTGCATGTACCGGCACTTGATGGCAGGCCATGCCTTTTGATGGCTTTGACTTTGGGAAAGATTTTTTTCTTTTTTTTGGTTATTGTCTGAAGTGTTCATGCCATGTCCCTCATATCTTGCTCCCTTAGTTGTGTCTTGCTCCTTGACTTTTTCCCCTGCTTTTGCAACATCTGTGAGCTTAGTTTTGCCACCTTTTGGTCCTTTGCAATGCAGCTGATTTCCTCACAGCCTATTTTTTGAAGAGACTAAAATTCCCGATTTTCTGCTTTTTTCAATTGCATTTCATTTGAACCTATCTCCTTTCCAGAGTGTTTGTATGCCTTTCTTTTGGGATTCGCAAGATTCCTTTTCCCTTCCCGAAAGGAAATTTCATTTCCTTTCGGGAAGGGAAAAGGAATCTTGCGATTTCAATGGGGACCAATAGAGGAATCTTTGGTGCATGTCCCTGCACTTGATGGCAGGCCATGCCTTTTGATGGCTTTGACTTTGGGAAAGATTTTTTTCTTTTTTTGGTTGTTTTCTGAAGTGTTCATGCCATGTCCCTCATATCTTGCCCCCTAAGTTGTGTCTTCCTCCTTGACTTTTTCCCCTGCTTTTGCAACATTTGTGAGCTTAGTTTTGGCATCTTTTGGTCCTTTGCACTGCACCTGATAAATCCCCAGACCATTTTCTTAGAGTCACTAAATTTCCCAAATTTTCAATTTTTCTCCTCCAATTGCAATTCCTTTGATGTTGACTCTTTTCCAGGGTGTTTGTAGGTCCTTTTTTTCTGTTTTGGCCTTCAGTGGGGATCAATTTTGGCAAGCTTTGCTGCATGTGCCTGCCCTTGGTGGCGAATAACCTGCCTGCATTTTGATGGCTTTAACTTTGGGAAAGATTTTTTCTTTATTTTTTTTTTTTTAATATTTTAAGTATTCATGCCATGTCTTTCATATCTTGCCCCCTAAGTTCTGTCTTCCTCCTTGACTTTTTCCCCTGCTTTTGCAACATCTGTGAGCTTAGTTTTGCCACCTTTTGGTCCTTTGCAATGCAGCTGATTTCCTCACAGCCTATTTTTTGAAGAGGCTGAAATTCCAGATTTTCTGCTTTTTACAATTGCATTTCATTTGAACCTATCTCCTTTCCAGAGTGTTTGTATGCCTTTCTTTTGGGATTCGCAAGATTCCTTTTCCCTTCCCGAAAGGAAATTTCATTTCCTTTTGGGAAGGGAAAAGGAATCTTGCGATTTCAATGGGGACCAATAGAGGAATCTTTGGTGCATGTACCTGCACTTGATGGCAGGCCATGCCTTTTGATGGCTTTGACTTTGGCAAAGATTTTTTTCGTTTTTTGGTTGTTTTCTGAAGTGTTCATGCCATGTCCCTCATATCTTGCCCCCTAAGTTGTGTCTTCCTCCTTGACTTTTTCCCCTGCTTTTGCAACATTTGTGAGCTTAGTTTTGGCATCTTTTGGTCCTTTGCACGGCGCCAGATAAAACCCCAGGCCATTTTCTTAGAGTCACTAAATTTCCCAAATTTTCTTTTTTTCTCTTACAGTTGCAATTCCTTTGATGTTGACTCCTTTCCAGCGTGTTTGTAGGTCCTTCTTTTCTGTTTTGGCCTTCAGTGGGGATCAATTTTGGCAAGCTTTGCTGCATGTGCCTGCCCTTGGTGGCGAATGGCCTGCCTGCATTTTGATGTCTTTAACTTTGGGAAAGTTTTTTTATTTTTTTTTTTTTAATTTTTTAAGTATTCATGCCATGTCCCTCATATCTTGCCCCCTAAGTTGTGCCTTCCTCCTTGACTTTTTCCCCAGCTTTTGCAACATCTGTGAGCTTAGTTTTGGCATCTTTTGTCCTTTGCACTGCACCTGATATAAACCCAGGCCATTTTCGTAGAGTCACTAAATTTCCAAAATTTTTTTTTCTCTCCCCCAATTGCAATTCCTTTGATGTTGACTCCTTTCCAGCGTGTTTGTAGGTCCTTCTTTTCTGTTTTGGCCTTCAGTGGGGATCAATTTTGGCAAGCTTTGCTGCATGTGCCTGCCCTTGGTGGCGTATGGCCTGCCTGCATTTTGATGGCTTTGATTTGGGAAAGATTTTTTCTTCTTTTTTTTTTTATTATTGTAAGTATTCATGCCATGTCCCTCATATCTTGCCCCCTAAGTTGTGTCTTCCTCCTAGACTTTTTCCCCTGCTTTTGCAACATCTGTGAGCTTAGATTTGTCACCTTTTGGTCCTTCGCACTGCACCTGATAAAACCCCAGGCCATTTTCTTAGAGTCACTAAATTTCCCAAATTTTCTTATTTCTCCTGCAATTGCAATTCCTTTGATGGTTCTCCATTCCAGCGTGTTTGTAGGTCCTTCTTTTCTGTTTTGGCCTTCAGTGGGGATCAATTTTGGCAAGCTTTGCTGCATGTGCCTGCCCTTGGTGGCGTATGGCCTGCCTGCATTTTGATGGCTTTGACTTTGGGAAAGATTTTTTCTTTTCTTTTTTTTTATTATTTTAAGTATTCATGCCATGTCCCTCACATCTTGCCCCCTAAGTTGTGTCTTGCTCCTTGACTTTTTCCCCTGCTTTTGCAACATCTGTGAGCTTAGTTTTGCCACCTTTTGGTCCTTTGCAATGCAGCTGATTTCCTCACAGCCTATTTTTTGAAGAGACTAAAATTCCCGATTTCTGCTTTTTTCAATTGCATTTCATTTGATCCTATCTCCTTTCCAGAGTGTTTGTAAGCCTTTCTTTTGGGATTCGCAAGATTCCTTTTCCCTTCCCGAAAGGAAATTTCATTTCCTTTTGGGAAGGGAAAAGGAATCTTGCCATTTCAATGGGGACCAATAGAGGAATATTTGGTGCATGTCCCTGCACTTGATGGCAGGCCATGCCTTTTGATGGCTTTGACTTTGGGAAAGATTTTTTTCTTTTTTTGGTTGTTTTCTGAAGTGTTCATGCCATGTCCCTCATATCTTGCCCCCTAAGTTGTGTCTTCCTCCTTGACTTTTTCCCCTGCTTTTGCAACATTTGTGAGCTTAGTTTTGGCATCTTTTGGTCCTTTGCACGGCACCAGATAAAACCCCAGGCCATTTTCTTAGAGTCACTAAATTTCCCAAATTTTCATTTTTTCTCTTCCAGTTGCAATTCCTTTGATGTTGACTCCTTTCCAGCGTGTTTGTAGGTCCTTCTTTTCTGTTTTGGCCTTCAGTGGGGATCAATTTTGGCAAGCTTTGCTGCATGTGCCTGCCCTTGGTGGCGAATGGCCTGCCTGCATTTTGATGGCTTTAACTTTGGGAAAGATTTTTTCTTTTTTTTTTTTTTTATTATTTTAAGTATTCATGCCATGTCCCTCATATCTTGCCCCCTAAGTTGTGCCTTCCTCCTTGACTTTTTCCCCAGATTTTGCAACATCTGTGAGCTTAGTTTTGGCATCTTTTGTCCTTTGCACTGCAGCTGATATAAACCCAGGCCATTTTCTTAGAGTCACTAAATTTCCAAAATTTTCTTTTTTCTCCCCCAATTGCAATTCCTTTGATGTTGACTCCTTTCCAGCGTGTTTGTAGGTCCTTCTTTTCTGTTTTGGCCTTCAGTGGGGATCAATTTTGGCAAGCTTTGCTGCATGTGCCTGCCCTTGCTGGCGTATGGCCTGCCTGCATTTTGATGGCTTTGATTTGGGAAAGATTTTTTTCTTCTTTTTTTTTTTATTATTGTAAGTATTCATGCCATGTCCCCTCATATCTTGCCCCCTAAGTTGTGTCTTCCTCCTAGACTTTTTCCCCTGCTTTTGCAACATCTGTGAGCTTAGATTTGTCACCTTTTGGTCCTTCGCACTGCACCTGATAAAACCCCGGGCCATTTTCTTAGAGTCACTAAATTTCCCAAATTTTCTTATTTCTCCTGCAATTGCAATTCCTTTGATGGTTCTCCATTCCAGCGTGTTTGTAGGTCCTTCTTTTCTGTTTTGGCCTTCAGTGGGGATCAATTTTGGCAAGCTTTGCTGCATGTGCCTGCCCTTGGTGTTGGTGGCGTATGGCCTGCCTGCATTTTGATGGCTTTGACTTTGGGAAAGATTTTTTCTTTTTTTTTTTTTTATTATTTTAAGTGTTCATGCCAGGTCCCTCACATCTTGCCCCCTAAGTTGTGTCTTGCTCCTTGACTTTTTCCCCTGCTTTTGCAACATCTGTGAGCTTAGTTTTGCCACCTTTTGGTCCTTTGCAATGCAGCTGATTTCCTCACAGCCTATTTTTTGAAGAGACTAAAATTCCCGATTTCTGCTTTTTTCAATTGCATTTCATTTGATCCTATCTCCTTTCCAGAGTGTTTGTAAGCCTTTCTTTTGGGATTCGCAAGATTCCTTTTCCCTTCCCGAAAGGAAATTTCATTTCCTTTTGGGAAGGGAAAAGGAATCTTGCGATTTCAATGGGGACCAATAGAGGAATATTTGGTGCATGTCCCTGCACTTGATGGCAGGCCATGCCTTTTGATGGCTTTGACTTTGGGAAAGATTTTTTTCTTTTTTTGGTTGTTTTCTGAAGTGTTCATGCCATGTCCCTCATATCTTGCCCCCTAAGTTGTGTCTTCCTCCTTGACTTTTTCCCCTGCTTTTCCAACATTTGTGAGCTTAGTTTTGGCATCTTTTGGTCCTTTGCACGGCGCCAGATAAAACCCCAGGCCATTTTTTTAGAGTCACTAAATTTCCAAAATTTTCTTTTTTTCTCTTCCAGTTGCAATTCCTTTGATGTTGACTCCTTTCCAGGGTGTTTGTAGGTCCTTCTTTTCTGTTTTGGCCTTCAGTGGGGATCAATTTTGGCAAGCTTTGCTGCATGTGCCTGCCCTTGGTGGCGAATGGCCTGCCTGCATTTTGATGGCTTTAACTTTGGGAAAGATTTTTTCTTTTTTTTTTTTTTTAATATTTTAAGTATTCATGCCATGTCCCTCATATCTTGCCCCCTAAGTTGTGCCTTCCTCCTTGACTTTTTCCCCAGCTTTTGCAACATCTGTGAGCTTAGTTTTGGCATCTTTTGTCCTTTGCACTGCACCTGATATAAACCCAGGCCATTTTGTTAGAGTCACTAAATTTCCCAAATTTTCATTTTTTCTCCTCCAATTGCAATTCCTTTGATGTTGACTCCTTTCCAGCGTGTTTGTAGGTCCTTCTTTTCTGTTTTGGCCTACAGTGGGGATCAATTTTGGCAAGATTTGCTGCATGTGCCTGCCCTTGGTGGCGTATGGCCTGCCTGCATTTTGATGGCTTTGACTTTGGGAAAGATTTTTTCTATTTTTTTTTTTTTGTTTGTTTTATGTATTCTTTCCATGTCCTTCATATCATGCCCCCTAAGTTGTGCCTTCCTCCTTGACTTTTTCCCCAGCTTTTGCAACATCTGTGAGCCTAGTTTTGGCATCTTTTGTCCTTTGCACTGCACCTGATATAAACCCAGGCCATTTTCTTAGAGTCACTAAATTTCCCAAATTTTCATTTTTTCTCCTCCAATTGCAATTCCTTTGATGTTGACTCCTTTCCAGCGTGTTTGTAGGTCCTTCTTTTCTGTTTTGGCCTACAGTGGGGATCAATTTTGGCAAGCTTTGCTGCATGTGCCTGCCCTTGGTGGCGTATGGCCTGCCTGCATTTTGATGGCTTTGACTTTGGGAAAGATTTTTTCTATTTTTTTTTTTTGTTTGTTTTATGTATTCTTGCCATGTCCTTCATATCTTGCCCCCTAAGTTGTGTCTTCCTCCTTGACTTTTTCCCCTGCTTTTGCAACATCTGTGAGCTTAGTTTTGGCACCTTTTGGTCCTTTGCACTGCACCTGATATAAACCCCGGGCCATTTTCTTAGAGTCACCAAATTTCTCAAATTTTCTTTTTTTCTCTTCCAGTTGCAATTCCTTTGATGTTTTCTCCATTCCAGCGTGTTTGTAGGTCCTTCTTTTCTGTTTTGGCCTTCAGTGGGGATCAATTTTGGCAAGCTTTGCTGCATGTGCCTGCCCTTGGTGGCGTATGCCCTGCCTGCATTTTGATGGCTTTGACTTTGGGAAAGATTTTTTCTTTTTTTTTTTTATTATTTTAAATATTCATGCTTGTCCCTCACATCTTGCCCCCTAAGTTGTGTCTTCCTCCTTGACTTTTCCCCCTGCTTTTGAAACATCTGTGAGCTTAGTTTTGGCATCTTTTGTCCTTTGCACTGCAGCTGATATAAACCCAGGCCATTTTCTTAGAGTCACTAAATTTCCAAAATTTTCTTTTTTCTCCCCCAATTGCAATTCCTTTGATGTTGACTCCTTTCCAGCGTGTTTGTAGGTCCTTCTTTTCTGTTTTGGCCTTCAGTGGGGATCAATTTTGGCAAGCTTTGCTGCATGTGCCTGCCCTTGCTGGCGTATGGCCTGCCTGCATTTTGATGGCTTTGATTTGGGAAAGATTTTTTCTTCTTTTTTTTTTTATTATTGTAAGTATTCATGCCATGTCCCTCATATCTTGCCCCCTAAGTTGTGTCTTCCTCCTAGACTTTTTCCCCTGCTTTTGCAACATCTGTGAGTTTAGATTTGTCACCTTTTGGTCCTTCGCACTGCACCTGATAAAACCCCGGGCCATTTTCTTAGAGTCACTAAATTTCCCAAATTTTCTTATTTCTCCTGCAATTGCAATTCCTTTGATGGTTCTCCATTCCAGCGTTTTTGTAGGTCCTCCTTTTCTGTTTTGGCCTTCAGTGGGGATCAATTTTGGCAAGCTTTGCTGCATGTGCCTGCCCTTGGTGGCGTATGGCCTGCCTGCATTTTGATGGCTTTGACTTTGGGAAAGATTTTTTCTTTTTTTTTTTTTTTTATTATTTTAAGTGTTCATGCCATGTCCCTCACATCTTGCCCCCTAAGTTGTGCCTTCCTCCTTGACTTTTTCCCCTGCTTTTGCAACATCTGTGAGCTTAGTTTTGCCACCTTTTGGTCCTTTGCAATGCAGCTGATTTCCTCACAGCCTATTTTTTGAAGAGACTAAAATTCCCGATTTCTGCTTTTTTCAAGTGCATTTCATTTGATCCTATCTCCTTTCCAGAGTGTTTGTAAGCCTTTCTTTTGGGATTCGCAAGATTCCTTTTCCCTTCCCGAAAGGAAATTTCATTTCCTTTTGGGAAGGGAAAAGGAATCTTGCGATTTCAATGGGGACCAATAGAGGAATATTTGGTGCATGTCCCTGCACTTGATGGCAGGCCATGCCTTTTGATGGCTTTGACTTTGGGAAAGATTTTTTTCTTTTTTTGGTTGTTTTCTGAAGTGTTCATGCCATGTCCCTCATATCTTGCCCCCTAAGTTGTGTCTTCCTCCTTGACTTTTTCCCCTGCTTTTGCAACATTTGTGAGCTTAGTTTTGGCATCTTTTGGTCCTTTGCACGGCGCCAGATAAAACCCCAGGCCATTTTCTTATAGTCACTAAATTTCCCAAATTTTCTTTTTTTCTCTTCCAGTTGCAATTCCTTTGATGTTGACTCCTTTCCAGGGTGTTTGTAGGTCCTTCTTTTCTGTTTTGGCCTTCAGTGGGGATCAATTTTGGCAAGCTTTGCTGCATGTGCCTGCCCTTGGTGGCGAATGGCCTGCCTGCATTTTGATGGCTTTAACTTTGGGAAAGATTTTTTCTTTTTTTTTTTTTTTAATATTTTAAGTATTCATGCCATGTCCCTCATATCTTGCCCCCTAAGTTGTGCCTTCCTCCTTGACTTTTTCCCCAGCTTTTGCAACATCTGTGAGCTTAGTTTTGGCATCTTTTGTCCTTTGCACTGCACCTGATATAAACCCAGGCCATTTTCTTAGAGTCACTAAATTTCCCAAATTTTCATTTTTTCTCCTCCAATTGCAATTCCTTTGATGTTGACTCCTTTCCAGCGTGTTTGTAGGTCCTTCTTTTCTGTTTTGGCCTACAGTGGGGATCAATTTTGGCAAGATTTGCTGCATGTGCCTGCCCTTGGTGGCGTATGGCCTGCCTGCATTTTGATGGCTTTGACTTTGGGAAAGATTTTTTCTATTTTTTTTTTTTTGTTTGTTTTATGTATTCTTTCCATGTCCTTCATATCTTGCCCCCTAAGTTGTGCCTTCCTCCTTGACTTTTTCCCCAGCTTTTGCAACATCTGTGAGCCTAGTTTTGGCATCTTTTGTCCTTTGCACTGCACCTGATATAAACCCAGGCCATTTTCTTAGAGTCACTAAATTTCCCAAATTTTCATTTTTTCTCCTCCAATTGCAATTCCTTTGATGTTGACTCCTTTCCAGCGTGTTTGTAGGTCCTTCTTTTCTGTTTTGGCCTACAGTGGGGATCAATTTTGGCAAGCTTTGCTGCATGTGCCTGCCCTTGGTGGCGTATGGCCTGCCTGCATTTTGATGGCTTTGACTTTGGGAAAGATTTTTTCTATTTTTTTTTTTTGTTTGTTTTATGTATTCTTGCCATGTCCTTCATATCTTGCCCCCTAAGTTGTGTCTTCCTCCTTGACTTTTTCCCCTGCTTTTGCAACATCTGTGAGCTTAGTTTTGGCACCTTTTGGTCCTTTGCACTGCACCTGATATAAACCCCGGGCCATTTTCTTAGAGTCACCAAATTTCTCAAATTTTCTTTTTTTCTCTTCCAGTTGCAATTCCTTTGATGTTTTCTCCATTCCAGCGTGTTTGTAGGTCCTTCTTTTCTGTTTTGGCCTTCAGTGGGGATCAATTTTGGCAAGCTTTGCTGCATGTGCCTGCCCTTGCTGGCGTATGGCCTGCCTGCATTTTGATGCCTTTGATTTGGGAAAGATTTTTTCTTCTTTTTTTTTTTATTATTTTAAATATTCATGCCATGTCCCTCATATCTTGCCCCCTAAGTTGTGTCTTCCTCCTAGACTTTTTCCCCTGCTTTTGCAACATCTGTGAGTTTAGATTTGTCACCTTTTGGTCCTTCGCACTGCACCTGATAAAACCCCGGGCCATTTTCTTCGAGTCACTAAATTTCCCAAATTTTCTTATTTCTCCTGCAATTGCAATTCCTTTGATGGTTCTCCATTCCAGCGTTTTTGTAGGTCCTCCTTTTCTGTTTTGGCCTTCAGTGGGGATCAATTTTGGCAAGCTTTGCTGCATGTGCCTGCCCTTGGTGGCGTATGGCCTGCCTGCATTTTGATGGCTTTGACTTTGGGAAAGATTTTTTCTTTTTTTTTTTTTTTTATTATTTTAAGTGTTCATGCCATGTCCCTCACATCTTGCCCCCTAAGTTGTGTCTTCCTCCTTGACTTTTTCCCCTGCTTTTGCAACATCTGTGAGCTTAGTTTTGCCACCTTTTGGTCCTTTGCAATGCAGCTGATTTCCTCACAGCCTATTTTTTGAAGAGACTAAAATTCCCGATTTCTGCTTTTTTTCAAGTGCATTTCATTTGATCCTATCTCCTTTCCAGAGTGTTTGTAAGCCTTTCTTTTGGGATTCGCAAGATTCCTTTTCCCTTCCCGAAAGGAAATTTCATTTCCTTTTGGGAAGGGAAAAGGAATCTTGCGATTTCAATGGGGACCAATAGAGGAATATTTGGTGCATGTCCCTGCACTTGATGGCAGGCCATGCCTTTTGATGGCTTTGACTTTGGGAAAGATTTTTTTCTTTTTTTGGTTGTTTTCTGAAGTGTTCATGCCATGTCCCTCATATCTTGCCCCCTAAGTTGTGTCTTCCTCCTTGACTTTTTCCCCTGCTTTTGCAACATTTGTGAGCTTAGTTTTGGCATCTTTTGGTCCTTTGCACTGCACCTGATAAATCCCCAGACCATTTTCTTAGAGTCACTAAATTTCCCAAATTTTCAATTTTTCTCCTCCAATTGCAATTCCTTTGATGTTGACTCTTTTCCAGGGTGTTTTTAGGTCCTTCTTTTCTGTTTTGGCCTTCAGTGGGGATCAATTTTGGCAAGCTTTGCTGCATGTGCCTGCCCTTGGTGGCGAATGGCCTGCCTGCATTTTGATGGCTTTAACTTTGGGAAAGATTTTTTCTTTTTTTTTGTTTTAATATTTTAAGTATTCATGCCATGTCCCTCATATCTTGCCCCCTAAGTTGTGCCTTCCTCCTTGACTTTTTCCCCAGCTTTTGCAACATCTGTGAGCTTAGTTTTGGCATCTTTTGTCCTTTGCACTGCACCTGATATAAACACAGGCCATTTTCTTAGAGTCACTAAATTTCCCAAATTTTCATTTTTTCTCCTCCAATTGCAATTCCTTTGATGTTGACTCCTTTCCAGCGTGTTTGTAGGTCCTTCTTTTCTGTTTTGGCCTACAGTGGGGATCAATTTTGGCAAGCTTTGCTGCATGTGCCTGCCCTTGGTGGCGAATGGCCTGCCTGCATTTTGATGGCTTTAACTTTGGGAAAGATTTTTTCTTTTTTTTTTTTTTAATATTTTAAGTATTCATGCCATGTCCCTCATATCTTGCCCCCTAAGTTGTGCCTTCCTCCTTGACTTTTTCCCCAGCTTTTGCAACATCTGTGAGCTTAGTTTTTGGCATCTTTTGTCCTTTGCACTCCACCTGATATAAACCCAGGCCATTTTCTTAGAGTCACTAAATTTCCCAAATTTTCATTTTTTCTCCTCCAATTGCAATTCCTTTGATGTTGACTCCTTTCCAGCGTGTTTGTAGGTCCTTCTTTTCTGTTTTGGCCTACAGTGGGGATCAATTTTGGCAAGCTTTGCTGCATGTGCCTGCCCTTGGTGGCGTATGGCCTGCCTGCATTTTGATGGCTTTGACTTTGCCAAAGATTTTTTCAATTTTTTTTTTTTGTTTCTTTTATGTATTCTTGCCATGTCCTTCATATCTTGCCCCCTAAGTTGTGCCTTCCTCCTTGACTTTTTCCCCAGCTTTTGCAACATCTGTGAGCTTAGTTTTGGCATCTTTTGTCCTTTGCACTGCACCTGATATAAACCCAGGCCATTTTCTTAGAGTCACTAAATTTCCCAAATTTTCATTTTTTCTCCTCCAATTGCAATTCCTTTGATGTTGACTCCTTTCCAGCATGTTTGTAGGTCCTTCTTTTCTGTTTTGGCCTACAGTGGGGATCAATTTTGGCAAGCTTTGCTGCATGTGCCTGCCCTTGGTGGCGTATGGCCTGCCTGCATTTTGATGGCTTTGACTTTGGGAAAGATTTTTTCTATTTTTTTTTTTTGTTTGTTTTATGTATTCTTGCCATGTCCTTCATATCTTGCCCCCTAAGTTGTGTCTTCCTCCTTGACTTTTTCCCCTGCTTTTGCAACATCTGTGAGCTTAGTTTTGGCACCTTTTGGTCCTTTGCACTGCACCTGATAAAACTCCGGGCCATTTTCTTAGAGTCACTAAATTTCTCAAATTTTCTTTTTTTCTCTTCCAGTTGCAATTCCTTTGATGTTGTCTCCATTCCAGCGTGTTTGTAGGTCCTTCTTTTCTGTTTTGGCCTTCAGTGGGGATCAATTTTGGCAAGCTTTGCTGCATGTGCCTGCCCTTGGTGGCGTATGGCCTGCCTGCATTTTGATGGCTTTGACTTTGGGAAAGATTTTTTCTTTTTTTTTTTTTATTATTTTAAATATTCATGCCATGTCCCTCACATCTTGCCCCCTAAGTTGTGTCTTCCTCCTTGACTTTTCCCCCTGCTTTTGCAACATCTGTGAGCTTAGTTTTGGCATCTTTTGGTCCTTTGCACTGCACCTGATATAAACCCAGGCCATTTTCTTAGAGTCACTAAATTTCCAAAATTTTCTTTTTTCTCCTCCAATTGCAATTCCTTTGATGTTGACTCCTTTCCAGCGTGTTTGTAGGTCCTTCTTTTCTGTTTTGGCCTTCAGTGGGGATCAATTTTGGCAAGCTTTGCTGCATGTGCCTGCCCTTGGTGGCGTATGGCCTGCCTGCATTTTGATGGCTTTGACTTTGGGAAAGATTTTTTCTTCTTTTTTTTTTTATTATTTTAAGTATTCATGCCATGTCCCTCATATCTTGCCCCCTAAGTTGTGTCTTCCTCCTAGACTTTTTCCCCTGCTTTTGCAACATCTGTGAGCTTAGATTTGTCACCTTTTGGTCCTTCGCACTGCACCTGATAAAACCCCGGGCCATTTTCTTAGAGTCACTAAATTTCCCAAATTTTCTTATTTCTCCTGCAATTGCAATTCCTTTGATGGTTCTCCATTCCAGCGTGTTTGTAGGTCCTTCTTTTCTGTTTTGGCCTTCAGTGGGGATCAATTTTGGCAAGCTTTGCTGCATGTGCCTGCCCTTGGTGGCGTATGGCCTGCCTGCATTTTGATGGCTTTGACTTTGGGAAAGATTTTTTCTTTTTTTTTTTTTATTATTTTAAGTGTTCATGCCATGTCCCTCACATCTTGCCCCCTAAGTTGTGTCTTGCTCCTTGACTTTTTCCCCTGCTTTTGCAACATCTGTGAGCTTAGTTTTGGCATCTTTGGTCCGTTGCACTGCACATGATATACTGCCAGGCCATTTCCTTAGAGTCACTAATTTTCCCAAATTTTCTTTTTTTCTCCTCCAATTGCAATTCCTTTGATGTTGTCTCCATTCCAGCAAGTTTGTAGGTCATTCTTTTCTGTTTTGGCCTTCAGTGGGGATCAATTTTGGCAAGCTTTGCTGCATGTGCCTGCCCTTGGTGGCGTATGGCCTGCCTGCATTTTGATGGCTTTGAGTTTGGGAAAGATTTTTTCTTTTTTTTTTTTTTCGTTGTTTTGTGAAGTGTCCATGCCATGTCCCTCATATCTTGCCCCATAAGTTGTGTCTTCCTCCTTGACTTTTTCCCCTGCTTTTGCAACATCTGTGAGCTTAGTTTTGGCACCTTTTGGTCCTTTGCACTGCACCTGATAAAACCCCGGGCCATTTTTTTAGAGCCAGTAATTTCCCTAATTTTCTTTTTTTCTCTTCCAGTTGCAATTCCTTTGATGTTGTCTCCATTCCAGCGTTTGTAGGTCCTTCTTTTCTGTTTTGGCCTTCAGTGGGGATCAATTTTGGCAAGCTTTGCTGCATGTGCCTGCCCTTGGTGGCGTATGGCCTGCCTGCATTTTGATGGCTTTGACTTTGGGAAAGATTTTTTCTTTTTTTTTTTTTTTTTTTTTTTGTTTTAATTATTCATGCCATGTCCCTCGTATCTTGCCCCCTAAGTTGTGTCTTCCTCCTTGACTTTTTCCCCTGCTTTTGCAACATCTGTGAGCTTAGTTTTGGCATCTTTGGTCCTTTGCACTGCACCTGATATAAACCCAGGCCATTTTCTTAGAGTCACTAAATTTCCAAAATTTTCTTTTTTTCTCCTCCAATTGCAATTCCTTTGATGTTGTCTCCATTCCAGCGTGTTTGTAGGTCCTTCTTTTCTGTTTTGGCCTTCAGTGGGGATCAATTTTGGCAAGCTTTGCTGCATGTGCCTGCCCTTGGTGGCGTATGGCCTGCCTGCACTTTGATGGCTTTTACTTTGGGAAAGATTTTTTCTTCTTTTTTTTTTTATTATTTTAAGTATTCATGCCATGTCCCTCATATCTTGCCCCCTAAGTTGTGTCTTCCTCCTTGACTTTTTCCCCTGCTTTTGCAACATCTGTGAGCTTAGATTTGTCACCTTTTGGTCCTTCGCACTGCACCTGATAAAACCCCGGGCCATTTTCTTAGAGTCACTAAATTTCCCAAATTTTCATTTTTTCTCCTCCAATTGCAATTCCTTTGATGTTGACTCCTTTCCAGCGTGTTTGTAGGTCCTTCTTTTCTGTTTTGGCCTACAGTGGGGATCAATTTTGGCAAGATTTGCTGCATGTGCCTGCCCTTGGTGGCGTATGGCCTGCCTGCATTTTGATGGCTTTGACTTTGGGAAAGATTTTTTCTTTTTTTTTTTTTTTTATTATTTTAAGTGTTCATGCCATGTCCCTCACATCTTGCCCCCTAAGTTGTGTCTTGCTCCTTGACTTTTTCCCCTGCTTTTGCAACATCTGTGAGCTTAGTTTTGCCACCTTTTGGTCCTTTGCACTGCACCTGATAAATCCCCAGATGATTTTCTTAGAGTCACTAAATTTCCCAAATTTTCATTTTTTCTCCTCCAATTGCAATTCCTTTGATGTTGACTCCTTTCGAGCGTGTTTTTAGGTCCTTCTTTTCTGTTTTGGCCTTCAGTGGGGATCAATTTTGGCAAGCTTTGCTGCATGTGCCTGCCCTTGGTGTCGTATGGCCTGCCTGCATTTTGATGGCTTTGACTTTGGGAAAGATTTTTTTCTTTTTTTTTTTTTTTTTTTGTTTTAAGTATTCATGCCATGCCCCCCTTATCTTGCCCCCTAAGTTGTGTCTTCCTCCTTGACTTTTTCCCCTGCTTTTGCAACATCTGTGAGCTTAGTTTTGGCACCTTTTGGTCCTTTGCAATGCAGCTGATTTCCTCACAGCCTATTTTTTGAAGAGGCTAAAATTCCAGATTTTCTGCTTTTTACAATTGCATTTCATTTGAACCTATCTCCTTTCCAGAGTGTTTGTATGCCTTTCTTTTGGGATTCGCAAGATTCCTTTTCCCTTCCCGAAAGGAAATTTCATTTCCTTTCGGGAAGGGAAAAGGAATCTTGCGATTTCAATGGGGACCAATAGAGGAATCTTTGGTGCATGTACCGGCACTTGATGGCAGGCCATGCCTTTTGATGGCTTTGACTTTGGGAAAGATTTTTTTCTTTTTTTTGTTATTGTCTGAAGTGTTCATGCCATGTCCCTCATATCTTGCCCCCTTAGTTGTGTCTTGCTCCTTGACTTTTTCCCCTGCTTTTGCAACGTCTGTGAGCTTAGTTTTGCCACCTTTTGGTCCTTTGCAATGCAGCTGATTTCCTCACAGCCTATTTTTTGAAGAGACTAAAATTCCCGATTTCTGCTTTTTTCAATTGCATTTCATTTCATCCTATCTCCTTTCCAGAGTGTTTGTAAGCCTTTCTTTTGGGATTCGCAAGATTCCTTTTCCCTTCCCGAAACGAAATTTCATTTCCTTTTGGGAAGGGAAAAGGAATCTTGCGATTTCAATGGGGACCAATAGAGGAATCTTTGGTGCATGTCCCTGCACTTGATGGCAGGCCATGCCTTTTGATGGCTTTGACTTTGGGAAAGATTTTTTTCTTTTATTGGTTGTTTTCTGAAGTGTTCATGCCATGTCCCTCATATCTTGCCCCCTAAGTTGTGTCTTCCTCCTTGACTTTTTCCCCTGCTTTTGCAACATCTGTGAGCTTAGTTTTGGCATCTTTTGGTCCTTTGCACTGCACCTGATAAATCCCCAGACCATTTTCTTAGAGTCACTAAATTTCCCAAATTTTCATTTTTTCTCTTCCAGTTGCAATTCCTTTGATGTTGACTCCTTTCCAGCGTGTTTGTAGGTCCTTCTTTTCTGTTTTGGCCTTCAGTGGGGATCAATTTTGGCAAGCTTTGCTGCATGTGCCTGCCCTTGGTGGCGAATGGCCTGCCTGCATTTTGATGGCTTTAACTTTGGGAAAGATTTTTTCTTTTTTTTTTTTTAATATTTTAAGTATTCATGCCATGTCCCTCATATCTTGCCCCCTATGTTGTGCCTTCCTCCTTGACTTTTTCCCCAGCTTTTGCAACATCTGTGAGCTTAGTTTTGGCATCTTTGGTCCTTTGCACTGCACCTGATATAAACCCAGGCCATTTTCTTAGAGTCACTAAATTTCCCAAATTTTCTTTTTTCTCCCCCAATTTCATTTCCTTTGATGTTGACTCCTTTCCAGAGTGTTTGTAGGTCCTCCTTTTCTGTTTTGGCCTTCAGTGGGGATCAATTTTGGCAAGCTTTGCTGCATGTGCCTGCCCTTGGTGGCGTATGGCCTGCCTGCATTTTGATGGCTTTGATTTGGGAAAGATTTTTTCTTCTTTTTTTTTTTATTATTGTAAGTATTCATGCCATGTCCCTCATATCTTGCCCCCTAAGTTGTGTCTTCCTCCTAGACTTTTTCCCCTGCTTTTGCAACATCTGTGAGCTTAGATTTGTCACCTTTTGGTCCTTCGCACTGCACCTGATAAAACCCCGGGCCATTTTCTTAGAGTCACTAAATTTCCCAAATTTTCCTATTTCTCCTGCAATTGCAATTCCTTTGATGGTTCTCCATTCCAGCAAGTTTGTAGGTCCTTCTTTTCTGTTTTGGCCTTCAGTGGGGATCAATTTTGGCAAGCTTTGCTGCATGTGCCTGCCCTTGGTGGCGTATGGCCTGCCTGCCTGCATTTTGATGGCTTTGACTTTGGGAAAGATTTTTTCTTTTTTTTTTTTTTTTATTATTTTAAGTGTTCATGCCATGTCCCTCACATCTTGCCCCCTAAGTTGTGTCTTCCTCCTTGACTTTTTCCCCTGCTTTTGCAACATTTGTGAGCTTAGTTTTGGCATCTTTTGGTCCTTTGCACTGCACCTGATAAATCCCCAGACCATTTTCTTAGAGTCACTAAATTTCCCAAATTTTCAATTTTTCTCCTCCAATTGCAATTCCTTTGATGTTGACTCTTTTCCAGGGTGTTTTTAGGTCCTTCTTTTCTGTTTTGGCCTTCAGTGGGGATCAATTTTGGCAAGCTTTGCTGCATGTGCCTGCCCTTGGTGGCGAATGGCCTGCCTGCATTTTGATGGCTTTAACTTTGGGAAAGATTTTTTCTTTTTTTTTGTTTTAATATTTTAAGTATTCATGCCATGTCCCTCATATCTTGCTCCCT
Organism: Artemisiospiza belli; assembly: GCA_021963965.1. NCBI lineage: Eukaryota > Metazoa > Chordata > Aves > Passeriformes > Passerellidae > Artemisiospiza > Artemisiospiza belli. Next base: position 23,398 of record JAKDEW010000626.1, read on the forward strand.
AAGTTGTGCCTTCCTCCTTGACTTTTTCCCCAGCTTTTGCAACATCTGTGAGCTTAGTTTTGGCATCTTTTGTCCTTTGCACTGCACCTGATATAAACCCAGGCCATTTTCTTAGAGTCACTAAATTTCCCAAATTTTCATTTTTTCTCCTCCAATTGCAATTCCTTTGATGTTGACTCCTTTCCAGCGTGTTTGTAGGTCCTTCTTTTCTGTTTTGGCCTACAGTGGGGATCAATTTTGGCAAGATTTGCTGCATGTGCCTGCCCTTGGTGGCGTATGACCTGCCTGCATTTTGATGGCTTTGACTTTGGGAAAGATTTTTTCTATTTTTTTTTTGTTTGTTTTATGTATTCTTGCCATGTCCTTCATATCTTGCCCCCTAAGTTGTGTCTTCCTCCTTGACTTTTTCCCCTGCTTTTGCAACATCTGTGAGCTTAGTTTTGGCACCTTTTGGTCCTTTGCACTGCACCTGATAAAACCCCGGGCCATTTTCTTAGAGTCACTAAATTTCTCAAATTTTCATTTTTTCTCCTCCAGTTGCAATTCCTTTGATGTTGTCTCCATTCCAGCGTGTTTGTAGGTCCTTCTTTTCTGTTTTGGCCTACAGTGGGGATCAATTTTGGCAAGCTTTGCTGCATGTGCCTGCCCTTGGTGGCGTATGGCCTGCCTGCATTTTGATGGCTTTGACTTTGGGAAAGATTTTTTCTTTTTTTTTTTTTATTATTTTAAGTATTCATGCAATGTCCCTCACATCTTGCCCCCTAAGTTGTGTCTTCCTCCTTGACTTTTTCCCCTGCTTTTGCAACATCTGTGAGCTTAGTTTTGGCATCTTTTGGTCCTTTGCACTGCACCTGATATAAACCCAGGCCATTTTCTTAGAGTCACTAAATTTCCAAAATTTTCTTTTTTCTCCCCCAATTGCAATTCCTTTGATGTTGACTCCTTTCCAGCGTGTTTGTAGGTCCTTCTTTTCTGTTTTGGCCTTCAGTGGGGATCAATTTTGGCAAGCTTTGCTGCATGTGCCTGCCCTTGGTGGCGTATGGGCTGCCTGCATTTTGATGGCTTTGACTTTGGGAAAGATTTTTTCTTCTTTTTTTTTTTATTATTGTAAGTATTCATGCCATGTCCCTCATATCTTGCCCCCTAAGTTGTGTCTTCCTCCTAGACTTTTTCCCCTGCTTTTGCAACATCTGTGAGCTTAGATTTGTCACCTTTTGGTCCTTCGCACTGCACCTGATAAAACCCCGGGCCATTTTCCTAGAGTCACTAAATTTCCCAAATTTTCTTATTTCTCCTGCAATTGCAATTCCTTTGATGGTTCTCCATTCCAGCGTGTTTGTAGGTCCTTCTTTTCTGTTTTGGCCTTCAGTGGGGATCAATTTTGGCAAGCTTTGCTGCATGTGCCTGCCCTTGGTGGCGTATGGCCTGCCTGCATTTTGATGGCTTTGACTTTGGGAAAGATTTTTTCTTTTTTTTTTTTTTTATTATTTTAAGTGTTCATGCCATGTCCCTCACATCTTGCCCCCTAAGTTGTGTCTTGCTCCTTGACTTTTTCCCCTGCTTTTGCAACATCTGTGAGCTTAGTTTTGCCACCTTTTGGTCCTTTGCAATGCAGCTGATTTCCTCACAGCCTATTTTTTGAAGAGACTAAAATTCCCGATTTCTGCTTTTTTCAATTGCATTTCATTTGATCCTATCTCCTTTCCAGAGTGTTTGTAAGCCTTTCTTTTGTGATTCGCAAGATTCCTTTTCCCTTCCCGAAAGGAAATTTCATTTCCTTTCGGGAAGGGAAAAGGAATCTTGCGATTTCAATGGGGACCAATAGAGGAATCTTTGGTGCATGTCCCTGCACTTGATGGCAGGCCATGCCTTTTGATGGCTTTGACTTTGGGAAAGATTTTTTTCTTTTTTTGGTTGTTTTCTGAAGTGTTCATGCCATGTCCCTCATATCTGGCCCCCTAAGTTGTGTCTTCCTCCTTGACTTTTTCCCTGCTTTTGCAACATTTGTGAGCTTAGTTTTGGCATCTTTGGTCCTTTGCACTGCACCTGATAAATCCCCAGACCATTTTCTTAGAGTCACTAAATTTCCCAAATTTTCAATTTTTCTCCTCCAATTGCAATTCCTTTGATGTTGACTCTTTTCCAGGGTGTTTGTAGGTCCTTCTTTTCTGTTTTGGCCTTCAGTGGGGATCAATTTTGGCAAGCTTTGCTGCATGTGCCTGCCCTTGGTGGCGTATGGCCTGCCTGCATTTTGATGGCTTTAACTTTGGGAAAGATTTTTTCTTTTTTTTTTTTTTAATATTTTAAGTATTCATGCCATGTCCCTCACATCTTGCCCCCTAAGTTGTGTCTTCCTCCTTGACTTTTCCCCCTGCTTTTGCAACATCTGTGAGCTTAGTTTTGGCATCTTTTGGTCCTTTGCACTGCACCTGATATAAACCCAGGCCATTTTCTTAGAGTCACTAAATTTCCAAAATTTTCTTTTTTCTCCTCCAATTGCAATTCCTTTGATGTTGACTCCTTTCCAGCGTGTTTGTAGGTCCTTCTTTTCTGTTTTGGCCTTCAGTGGGGATCAATTTTGGCAAGCTTTGCTGCATGTGCCTGCCCTTGGTTGCGTATGGCCTGCCTGCATTTTGATGGCTTTGACTTTGGGAAAGATTTTTTCTTCTTTTTTTTTTTATTATTTTAAGTATTCCTGCCATGTCCCTCATATCTTGCCCCCTAAGTTGTGTCTTCCTCCTAGACTTTTTCCCCTGCTTTTGCAACATCTGTGAGCTTAGATTTGTCACCTTTTGGTCCTTCGCACTGCACCTGATAAAACCCCGGGCCATTTTCTTAGAGTCACTAAATTTCCCAAATTTTCCTATTTCTCCTGCAATTGCAATTCCTTTGATGGTTCTCCATTCCAGCGTGTTTGTAGGTCCTTCTTTTCTGTTTTGGCCTTCAGTGGGGATCAATTTTGGCAAGCTTTGCTGCATGTGCCTGCCCTTGGTGGCGTATGGCCTGCCTGCATTTTGATGGCTTTGACTTTGGGAAAGATTTTTTCTTTTTTTTTTTTTTTTATTATTTTAAGTGTTCATGCCATGTCCCTCACATCTTGCCCCCTAAGTTGTGTCTTGCTCCTTGACTTTTTCCCCTGCTTTTGCAACATCTGTGAGCTTAGTTTTGGCATCTTTGGACCGTTGCACTGCACATGATATACTGCCAGGCCATTTCCTTAGAGTCACTAATTTTCCCAAATTTTCTTTTTTTCTCCTCCAATTGCAATTCCTTTGATGTTGTCTCCATTCCAGCAAGTTTGTAGGTCATTCTTTTCTGTTTTGGCCTTCAGTGGGGATCAATTTTGGCAAGCTTTGCTGCATGTGCCTGCCCTTGGTGGCGTATGGCCTGCCTGCATTTTGATGGCTTTGAGTTTGGGAAAGATTTTTTCTTTTTTTTTTTTTCGTTGTTTTGTGAAGTGTCCATGCCATGTCCCTCATATCTTGCCCCATAAGTTGTGTCTTCCTCCTTGACTTTTTCCCCTGCTTTTGCAACATCTGTGAGCTTAGTTTTGGCACCTTTTGGTCCTTTGCAATGCAGCTGATTTCCTCACAGCTTTTTTTTTAAAGAGGCTAAAATTCCAGATTTTCTGCTTTTTACAATTGCATTTCATTTGAACCTATCTCCTTTCCAGAGTGTTTGTATGCCTTTCTTTTGGGATTCGCAAGATTCCTTTTCCCTTCCCGAAACGAAATTTCATTTCCTTTTGGGAAGGGAAAAGGAATCTTGCGATTTCAATGGGGACCAATAGAGGAATCTTTGGTGCATGTACCTGCACTTGATGGCAGGCCATGCCTTTTGATGGCTTTGACTTTGGGAAAGATTTTTTTCTTTTTTTGGTTATTTTCTGAAGTGTTCATGCCATGTCCCTCATATCTTGCCCCCTTAGTTGTGTCTTGCTCCTTGACTTTTTCCCCTGCTTTTGCAACATCTGTGAGCTTAGTTTTGCCACCTTTTGGTCCTTTGCAATGCAGCTGATTTCCTCACAGCCTATTTTTTGAAGAGACTAAAATTCCCGATTTCTGCTTTTTTCAATTGCATTTCATTTGATCCTATCTCCTTTCCAGAGTGTTTGTAAGCCTTTCTTTTGGGATTCGCAAGATTCCTTTTCCCTTCCCGAAAGGAAATTTCATTTCCTTTTGGGAAGGGAAAAGGAATCTTGCGATTTCAATGGGGACCAATAGAGGAATCTTTGGTGCATGTCCCTGCACTTGATGGCAGGCCATGCCTTTTGATGGCTTTGACTTTGGGAAAGATTTTTTTCTTTTATTGGTTGTTTTCTGAAGTGTTCATGCCATGTCCCTCATATCTTGCCCCCTAAGTTGTGTCTTCCTCCTTGACTTTTTCCCCTGCTTTTCCAACATTTGTGAGCTTAGTTTTGGCATCTTTTGTCCTTTGTACTGCACCTGATATAAACCCAGGCCATTTTCTTAGGGTCACTAAATTTCCCAAATTTTCATTTTTTCTCTTCCAGTTGCAATTCCTTTGATGTTGACTCCTTTCCAGCGTGTTTGTAGGTCCTTCTTTTCTGTTTTGGCCTTCAGTGGGGATCAATTTTGGCAAGCTTTGCTGCATGTGCCTGCCCTTGGTGGCGAATGGCCTGCCTGCATTTTGATGGCTTTGACTTTGGGAAAGATTTTTTCTATTTTTTTTTTTTTTAATATTTTAAGTATTCATGCCATGTCCCTCATATCTTGCCCCCTATGCTGTGCCTTCCTCCTTGACTTTTTCCCCAGCTTTTGCAACATCTGTGAGCTTAGATTTGTCACCTTTTGGTCCTTCGCACTGCACCTGATAAAACCCCGGGCCATTTTCTTAGAGTCACTAAATTTCCCAAATTTTCCTATTTCTCCTGCAATTGCAATTCCTTTGATGGTTCTCCATTCCAGAGTGTTTGTAGGTCCTTCTTTTCTGTTTTGGCCTTCAGTGGGGATCAATTTTGGCAAGCTTTGCTGCATGTGCCTGCCCTTGGTGGCGTATGGCCTGCCTGCCTGCATTTTGATGGCTTTGACTTTGGGAAAGATTTTTTCTTTTTTTTTTTTTTATTATTTTAAGTCTTCATGCCATGTCCCTCACATCTTGCCCCCTAAGTTGTGTCTTGCTCCTTGACTTTTTCCCCTGCTTTTGCAACATCTGTGAGCTTAGTTTTGCCACCTTTTGGTCCTTTGCAATGCAGCTGATTTCCTCACAGCCTATTTTTTGAAGAGACTAAAATTCCCGATTTCTGCTTTTTTCAATTGCATTTCATTTGATCCTATCTCCTTTCCAGAGTGTTTGTATGCCTTTCTTTTGGGATTCGCAAGATTCCTTTTCCCTTCCCGAAACGAAATTTCATTTCCTTTTGGGAAGGGAAAAGGAATCTTGCGATTTCAATGGGGACCAATAGAGGAATCTTTGGTGCATGTACCTGCACTTGATTGCAGGCCATGCCTTTTGATGGCTTTGACTTTGGGAAAGATTTTTTTCTTTTTTTGGTTGTTTTCTGAAGGGTTCATGCCATGTCCCTCATATCTTGCCCCCTAAGTTGTGTCTTCCTCCTTGACTTTTTCCCCTGCTTTTGCAACATTTGTGAGCTTAGTTTTGGCATCTTTTGGTCCTTTGCACTGCACCTGATATAAACCCAGGCCATTTTCTTAGAGTCACTAAATTTCCCAAATTTTCAATTTTTCTCCTCCAATTGCAATTCCTTTGATGTTGACTCTTTTCCAGGGTGTTTGTAGGTCCTTCTTTTCTGTTTTGGCCTTCAGTGGGGATCAATTTTGGCAAGCTTTGCTGCATGAGCCTGCCCTTGGTGGCGAATGGCCTGCCTGCATTTTGATGGCTTTGACTTTGGGAAAGATTTTTTCTATTTTTTTTTTTTTTAATATTTTAAGTATTCATGCCATGTCCCTCATATCTTGCCCCCTAAGTTGTGTCTTCCGCCTTGACTTTTTCCCCTGCTTTTGCAACATCTGTGAGCTTAGTTTTGGCATCTTTTGTCCTTCGCACTGCACCTGATATAAACCCAGGCCATTTTCTTAGAGTCAGTAAATTTCCCAAATTTTCTTTTTTTCTCCTCCAATTGCAATTCCTTTGATGTTGTCTCCATTCCAGCGTGTTTGTAGGTCCTTCTTTTCTGTTTTGGCCTTCAGTGGGGATCAATTTTGGCAAGCTTTGCTGCATGTGCCTGCCCTTGGTGGCGTATGGCCTGCCTGCATTTTGATGGCTTTGACTTTGGGAAAGATTTTTTCTTTTTTTTTTTTTATTATTTTAAATATTCATGCCATGTCCCTCACATCATGCCCCCTAAGTTGTGTCTTCCTCCTTGACTTTTTCCCCCTGCTTTTGCAACATCTGTGAGCTTAGTTTTGGCATCTTTTGGTCCTTTGCACTGCACCTGATATAAACCCAGGCCATTTTCTTAGAGTCACTAAATTTCCAAAACTTTCTTTTTTCTCCCCCAATTGCAATTCCTTTGATGTTGACTCCTTTCCAGCGTGTTTGTAGGTCCATCTTTTCTGTTTTGGCCTTCAGTGGGGATCAATTTTGGCAAGCTTTGCTGCATGTGCCTGCCCTTGGTGGCGTATGGCCTGCCTGCATTTTGATGGCTTTGACTTTGGGAAAGATTTTTTCTTCTTTTTTTTTTTATTATTTTAAGTATTCATGCCATGTCCCTCATATCTTGCCCCCTAAGTTGTGTCTTCCTCCTAGACTTTTTCCCCTGCTTTTGCAACATCTGTGAGCTTAGTTTTGCCACCTTTTGGTCATTTGCAATGCAGCTGATTTCCTCACAGACTATTTTTTGAAGAGACTAAAATTCCCGATTTCTGCTTTTTTCAATTGCATTTCATTTGATCCTATCTCCTTTCCAGAGTGTTTGTAAGCCTTTCTTTTGGGATTCGCAAGATTCCTTTTCCCTTCCCGAAAGGAAATTTCATTTCCTTTTGGGAAGGGAAAAGGAATCTTGCGATTTCAATGGGGACCAATAGAGGAATATTTGGTGCATGTCCCTGCACTTGATGGCAGGCCATGCCTTTTGATGGCTTTGACTTTGGGAAAGATTTTTTTCTTTTTTTGGTTGTTTTCTGAAGTGTTCATGCCATGTCCCTCATATCTTGCCCCCTAAGTTGTGTCTTCCTCCTTGACTTTTTCCCCTGCTTTTGCAACATTTGTGAGCTTAGTTTTGGCATCTTTTGGTCCTTTGCACTGCACCTGATAAATCCCCAGACCATTTTCTTAGAGTCACTAAATTTCCCAAATTTTCATTTTTTCTCCTCCAATTGCAATTCCTTTGATGTTGACTCCTTTCCAGCGTGTTTGTAGGTCCTTCTTTTCTGTTTTGGCCTTCAGTGGGGATCAATTTTGGCAAGCTTTGCTGCATGTGCCTGCCCTTGGTGGCGTATGGCCTGCCTGCATTTTGATGGCTTTAACTTTGGGAAAGATTTTTTTCTTTTTTTTTTTTTTTTTTTGTATACGTATTCATGCCATGTCCCTCATATCTTGCCCCCTATATTGTGCCTTCCTCCTTGACTTTTTCCCCAGCTTTTGCAACATCTGTGAGCTTAGTTTTGGCATCTTTTGGTCCTTTGCACTGCACCTGATATAAACCCAGGCCATTTTCTTAGAGTCACTAAATTTCCAAAATTTTCTTTTTTCTCCCCCAATTGCAATTCCTTTGATGTTGACTCCTTTCGAGCGTGTTTGTAGGTCCTTCTTTTCTGTTTTGGCCTTCAGTGGGGATCAATTTTGGCAAGCTTTGCTGCATGTGCCTGCCCTTGGTGGCGTATGGCCTGCCTGCATTTTGATGGCTTTGATTTGGGAAAGAATTTTTCTTCTTTTTTTTTTTATTATTGTAAGTATTCATGCCATGTCCCTCATATCTTGCCCCCTAAGTTGTGTCTTCCTCCTAGACTTTTTCCCCTGCTTTTGCAACATCTGTGAGCTTAGATTTGTCACCTTTTGGTCCTTCGCACTGCACCTGATAAAACCCCGGGCCATTTTCTTAGAGTCACTAAATTTCCCAAATTTTCTTATTTCTCCTGCAATTGCAATTCCTTTGATGGTTCTCCATTCCAGCGTGTTTGTAGGTCCTTCTTTTCTGTTTTGGCCTTCAGTGGGGATCAATTTTGGCAAGCTTTGCTGCATGTGCCTGCCCTCGGTGGCCTATGGCCTGCCTGCATTTTGATGGCTTTGACTTTGGGAAAGATTTTTTCTTTTTTTTTTTTTTTTTATTATTTTAAGTGTTCATGTCATGTCCCTCACATCTTGCCCCCTAAGTTGTGTCTTGCTCCTTGACTTTTTGCCCTGCTATTGCAACATCTGTGAGCTTAGTTTTGCCACCTTTTGGTCCTTTGCAATGCAGCTGATTTCCTCACAGCCTATTTTTTGAAGAGACTAAAATTCCCGATTTCTGCTTTTTTCAATTGCATTTCATTTGATCCTATCTCCTTTCCAGAGTGTTTGTAAGCCTTTCTTTTGGGATTCGCAAGATTCCTTTTCCCTTCCCGAAAGGAAATTTCATTTCCTTTTGGGAAAGGAAAAGGAATCTTGCGATTTCAATGGGGACCAATAGAGGAATCTTTGGTGCATGTCCCTGCACTTGATGGCAGGCCATGCCTTTTGATGGCTTTGACTTTGGGAAAGATTTTTTTCTTTTTTTGGTTGTTTTCTGAACTGTTCATGCCATGTCCATCACATCTTGCCCCCTACGTTCTGTCTTCCTCCTTGACTTTTTCCCCTGCTTTTGCAACATTTGTGAGCTTAGTTTTGGCATCTTTTGGTCCTTTGCACTGCACCTGATGAATCCCCAGACCATTTTCTTAGAGTCACTAAATTTCCAAAATTATCTTTTTTTCTCCTCCAATTGCAATTCCTTTGATGTTGTCTCCATTCCAGTGTGTTTGCAAGTCCTTCTTTTCTGTTTTGGCCTTCAGTGGGGATCAATTTTGGCAAGCATTGCTGCATATGCCTGCCCTTGATGGCGTATGGCCTGCTGCATTTTGATGGCTTTGACTTTGGGAAAGATTTTTTCTTTTTTTTTTTTTTTTTTTGTTTTAAGTATTCATGCCATGTCCCTCACATCTTGACCACTAAGTTGTGTCTTCCTCCTTGACTTTTTCCCCTGCTTTTGCAACATCTGTGAGCTTAGTTTTGGCATCTTTTGGTCCTTTGCACTGCATCTGATATAAACCCAGGCCATTTTCTTAGAGTCACTAAATTTCCAAAATTTTCTTTTTTTCTCCTCCAATTGCAATTCCTTTGATGTTGACTCCTTACCAGCGTGTTTGTAGGTCCTTCTTTTCTGTTTTGGCCTTCAGTGGGGATCAATTTTGGCAAGCTTTGCTGCATGTGCCTGCCCTTGGTGGCGTATGGCCTGCCTGCATTTTGATGGCTTTGACTTTGGGAAAGATTTTTTCTTCTTTTTTTTTTTATTATTGTAAGTATTCATGCCATGTCCCTCATATCTTGCCCCCTAAGTTGTGTCTCCCTCCTAGACGTTTTCCCCTGCTTTTGCAACATCTGTGAGCTTAGTTTTGGCACCTTTTTATCCTTTGCACTGCACCTGATAAAACCCCGGGCCATTTTCTTAGAGTCACTAAATTTCCCAAATTTTCTTTTTTCTCCTGCAATTGCAATTCCTTTGATGGTTCTCCATTCCAGGGTGTTTGTAGGTCCTTCTTTTCTGTTTTGGCATTCAGTGGGGATCAATTTTGGCAAGCTTTGCTGCATGTGCATGCCCTTGGTGGCGTATGGCCTGCCTGCATTTTGATGGCTTTGAGTTTGGGAAAGATTTTTTCTTTTTTTTTTTTTTATTATTTTAAGTCTTCATGCCATGTCCCTCACATCTTGCCCCCTAAGTTGTGTCTTCCTCCTTGACTTTTTGCCCTGCTTTTGCAACATCTGTGAGCTTAGTTTTGGCACCTTTTGGTCCTTTGCAATGCAGCTGATTTCCTCTCAGCCTATTTTTTGAAGAGACTGAAATTCCTGATTTCTGCTTTTTTCAATTGCATTTCATTTCATCCTATCTCCTTTCCAGAGTGTTTGTAAGCCTTTCTTTTGGGATTCGCAAGATTCCTTTTCCCTTCCCGAAAGGAAATTTCATTTCCTTTCGGGAAGGGAAAAGGAATCTTGCGATTTCACTGGGGACCAATAGAGGAATCTTTGGTGCATGTCCCTGCACTTGATGGCAGGCCATGCCTTTTGATGGCTTTGACTTTGGGAAAGATTTTTTCTTTTTTTGGTTGTTTTCTGAAGTGTTCATGCCATGTCCCTCATATCTTGCCCCCTAAGTTCTGTCTTCCTCCTTGACTTTTTCCCCTGCTTTTGCAACATCTGTGAGCTTAGTTTTGTTATCTTTGGTCCTTTGCACTGCGCATGATATACTGCCAGGCCATTTTCCTAGAGTCACTAAATTTCCCAAATTTTCTTTTTTTCTCCTCCAATTGCAATTCCTTTGATGTTGTCTCCATTCCAGCGTGTTTGTAGGTCCTTCTTTTCTGTTTTGGCCTTCAGTGGGGATCAATTTTGGCAAGCTTTGCTGCATGTGCCTGCCCTTGGTGGCGTATGGCCTGCCTGCACTTTGATGTCTTTGACTTTGGGAAAGATTTTTTCTATTTTTTTTTTTTTGTTTGTTTTATGTATTCTTGCCATGTCCTTCATATCTTGCCCCCTAAGTTGTGTCTTCCTCCTTGACTTTTTCCCCTGCTTTTGCAACATCTGTGAGCTTAGTTTTGGCACCTTTTGGTCCTTTGCACTGCACCTGATAAAACCCCAGGCCATTTTCTTAGAGTCACTAAATTTCTCAAATTTTCTTTTTTTCTCATCCAGTTGCAATTCCTTTGATGTTGTCTCCATTCCAGCGTGTTTGTAGGTCCTTCTTTTCTGTTTTGGCCTTCAGTGGGGATCAATTTTGGCAAGCTTTGCTGCATGTGCCTGCCCTTGGTGGCGTATGGCCTGCCTGCATTTTGATGGCTTTGACTTTGGGAAAGATTTTTTCTTTTTTTTTTTTTATTATTTTAAATATTCATGCCATGTCCCTCACATCTTGCCCCCTAAGTTGTGTCTTCCTCCTTGACTTTTCCCCCTGCTTTTGAAACATCTGTGAGCTTAGTTTTGGCATCTTTTGGTCCTTTGCACTGCACCTGATATAAACCCAGGCCATTTTCTTAGAGTCACTAAATTTCCAAAATTTTCTTTTTTCTCCCCCAATTGCAATTCCTTTGATGTTGACTCCTTTCCAGCGTTTTTGTAGGTCCTTCTTTTCTGTTTTGGCCTTCAGTGGGGATCAATTTTGGCAAGCTTTGCTGCATGTGCCTGCCCTTGGTGGCGTATGGCCTGCCTGCATTTTGATGGCTTTGAGTTTGGGAAAGATTTTTTCTTTTTTTTTTTTTTATTATTTTAAGTCTTCATGCCATGTCCCTCACATCTTGCCCTCTAAGTTGTGTCTTGCTCCTTGACTTTTTCCCCTGCTTTTGCAACATCTGTGAGCTTAGTTTTGCCACCTTTTGGTCCTTTGCAATGCAGCTGATTTCCTCACAGCCTATTTTTTGAAGAGACTAAAATTCCCGATTTCTGCTTTTTTCAATTGCATTTCATTTGATCCTATCTCCTTTCCAGAGTGTTTGTAAGCCTTTCTTTTGGGATTCGCAAGATTCCTTTTCCCTTCCCGAAAGGAAATTTCATTTCCTTTTGGGAAGGGAAAAGGAATCTTGCGATTTCAATGGGGACCAATAGAGGAATATTTGGTGCATGTCCCTGCACTTGATGGCAGGCCATGCCTTTTGATGGCTTTGACTTTGGGAAAGATTTTTTCTTTTTTTGGTTGTTTTCTGAAGTGTTCATGCCATGTCCCTCATATCTTGCCCCCTAAGTTGTGTCTTCCTCCTTGACTTTTTCCCCTGCTTTTGCAACATTTGTGAGCTTAGTTTTGGCATCTTTTGGTCCTTTGCACTGCACCTGATAAATCCCCAGACCATTTTCTTAGAGTCACTAAATTTCCCAAATTTTCTTTTTTTCTCCTCCAATTGCAATTCCTTTGATGTTGACTCCTTTCGAGCGTGTTTGTAGGTCCTTCTTTTCTGTTTTGGCCTTCAGTGGGGATCAATTTTGGCAAGCTTTGCTGCATGTGCCTGCCCTTGGTGGCGTATGGCCTGCCTGCATTTTGATGGCTTTGACTTTGGGAAAGATTTTTTTCTTTCTTTTTTTTTTTTTTTTGGTTAAGTATTCATGCCATGTCCCTCATATCTTGCCCCCTAAGTTGTGTCTTCCTCCTTGACTTTTTCCCCTGCTTTTGCAACATCTGTGAGCTTAGTTTTGGCATCTTTGGTCCTTTGCACTGCACATGATATACTGCCAGGCCATTTTCTTAGAGTCACTAAATTTCCCAAATTTTCTTTTTTTCTCCTCCAATTGCAATTCCTTTGATGTTGTCTCCATTCCAGCGTGTTTGTAGGTCCTTCTTTTCTGTTTTGGCCTTCAGTGGGGATCAATTTTGGCAAGCTTTGCTGCATGTGCCTGCCCTTGGTGGCGTATGGCCTGCCTGCACTTTGATGGCTTTGAGTTTGGGAAAGATTTTTTCTTTTTTTTTTCTTTTTTGTTTTAAGTATTCATGCCATGTCCCTCATATCTTGCCCCCTAAGTTGTGTCTTCCTCCTTGACTTTTTGCCCTGCTTTTGCAACATCTGTGAGCTTAGTGTTGGCACTTTTTGGTCTCTTTGCAATGCAGCTGATTTCCTCACAGCCTATTTTTTAAGAGACGAAAATTCCCGATTTTCTGCTTTTTTCAATTGCATTTCATTTGATCCTATCTCCATTCCAGAGTGTTTGTAAGCCTTTCTTTTGGGATTCGCAAGATTCCTTTTCCCTTCCTGAAAGGAAATTTCATTTCCTTTTGGGAAGGGAAAAGGAATCTTGCGATTTCAATGGGGACCAACAGAGGAATCTTTGGTGCATGTCCCTGCACTTGATGGCAGGCCATGCCTTTTGATGGCTTTGACTTTGGGAAAGATTTTTTTCTTTTTTTGGTTGTTTTCTGAAGTGTTCATGCCATGTCCCTCATATCTTGCCACCTAAGTTCTGTCTTCCTCCTTGACTTTTTCCCCAGTTTTTGCAACATCTGTGAGCTTAGTTTTGGCATCTTTTGGTCCTTTGCACTGCACCTGATATAAACCCAGGCCATTTTCTTAGAGTCACTAAATTTTCAAAATTTTCTTTTTTCTCTTACAATTGCAATTCCTTTGATGTTGACTCCATTCCAGCGTGTTTGTAGGTCCTTCTTTTCTGTTTTGGCCTTCAGTGGGGATCAATTTTGACAAGCTTTGCTGCATGTGCCTGCCCTTGGTGGCGTATGGCCTGCCTGCATTTTGATGGCTTTGACTTTGGGAAAGATTTTTCTTCTTTATTTTTTTATTATTGTAAGTATTCATGCCATGTCCCTCACATCTTGCCCCCTAAGTTGTGTCTTCCTCCTTGACTTTTTCCCCTGCTTTTGCAACATCTGTGAGCTTAGTTTTGGCACCTTTTGGTCTTTTGCACTGCACCTGATAAAACCCCGGGCCATTTTCTTAGTGTAACTAAATTTCCCAAATTTTCATTTTTCTCCTGCAATTGCCATTCCTTTGATGTTGTCTCCATTCCAGCGTGTTTGTAGGTCCTTCTTTTCTGTTTTGGCCTTCAGTGGGGATCAATTTTGGCAAGCTTTGCTGCATGTGCCTGCCCTTAGTGGCGTATGGCCTGCCTGCATTTTGATGGCTTTGATTTGGGAAAGATTTTTTCTTCTTTTTTTTTTTATTATTGTAAGTATTCATGCCATGTCCCTCATATCTTGCCCCCTAAGTTGTGTCTTCCTCCTTGACTTTTTCCCCTGCTTTTGCAACATCTGTGAGCTTAGTTTTGGCATCTTTGGTCCTTTGCACTGCACATGATATACTGTCAGGCCATTTTCTTAGAGTCACTAAATTTCCCAAATTTTCTTTTTTTTTCCTCCAATTGCAATTCCTTTGATGTTGTCCTCCATTCCAGCGTGTTTGTAGGTCCTTCTTTTCTGTTTTGGCCTTCAGTGGGGATCAATATTGGCAAGCTTTGCTGCATGTGCCTGCCCTTGGTGGCGTATGGCCAGCCTGCATTTTGATGGCTTTGACTTTGGTAAAGATTTTTTCTATTTTTTTTTTTTGTTTGTTTTATGTATTCTTGCCATGTCCTTCATATCTTGCCCCCTAAGTTGTGTCTTCCTCCTTGACTTTTTCCCCTGCTTTTGCAACATCTGTGAGCTTAGTTTTGGCACCTTTTGGTCCTTTGCACTGCACCTGATAAAACCCCAGGCCATTTTCTTAGAGTCACTAAATTTCTCAAATTTTCTTTTTTTCTCTTCCAGTTGCAATTCCTTTGATGTTGTCTCCATTCCAGCGTCTTTGTAGGTCCTTCTTTTCTGTTTTGGCCTTCAGTGGGGATCAATTTTGGCAAGCTTTGCTGCATGTGCCTGCCCTTGGTGGCGAATGGCCTGCCTGCATTTTGATGGCTTTGACTTTGGGAAAGATTTTTTCTTTTTTTTTTTTTATTATTTTAAATATTCATGCCATGTCCCTCACATCTTGCCCCCTAAGTTGTGTCTTCCTCCTTGACTTTTCCCCCTGCTTTTGAAACATCTGTGAGCTTAGTTTTGGCATCTTTTGGTCCTTTGCACTGCACCTGATATAAACCCAGGCCATTTTCTTAGAGTCACTAAATTTCCAAAATTTTCTTTTTTCTCCCCCAATTGCAATTCCTTTGATGTTGACTCCTTTCCAGCGTTTTTGTAGGTCCTTCTTTTCTGTTTTGGCCTTCAGTGGGGATCAATTTTGGCAAGCTTTGCTGCATGTGCCTGCCCTTGGTGGCGTATGGCCTGCCTGCATTTTGATGGCTTTGACTTTGGGAAAGATTTTTTCTTCTTTTTTTTTTTATTATTTTAAGAATTCATGCCATGTCCCCCACATCTTGCCCCCTAAGTTGTGTCTTGCTCCTTGACTTTTTCCCCTGCTTTTGCAACATCTGTGAGCTTAGTTTTGCCACCTTTTGGTCCTTTGCAATGCAGCTGATTTCCTCACAGCCTATTTTTTGAAGAGACTAAAATTCCCGATTTCTGCTTTTTTCAATTGCATTTCATTTGATCCTATCTCCTTTCCAGAGTGTTTGTAAGCCTTTCTTTTGGGATTCGCAAGATTCCTTTTCCCTTCCCGAAAGGAAATTTCATTTCCTTTCGGGAAGGGAAAAGGAATCTTGCGATTTCAATGGGGACCAATAGAGGAATATTTGGTGCAAGTCCCTGCACTTGATGGCAGGCCATGCCTTTTGATGGCTTTGACTTTGGGAAAGATTTTTTCTTTTTTTTGGTTGTTTTCTGAAGTGTTCATGCCATGTCCCTCATATCTTGCCCCCTAAGTTGTGTCTTCCTCCTTGACTTTTTCCCCTGCTTTTGCAACATCTGTGAGCTTAGTTTTGGCATCTTTTGGTCCTTTGCACTGCACCTGATAAATTCCCAGACCATTTTCTTAGAGTCACTAAATTTCCCAAATTTTCATTTTTTCTCCTCCAATTGCAATTCCTTTGATGTTGACCTCCTTTCGAGCGTGTTTGTAGGTCCTTCTTTTCTGTTTTGGCCTTCAGTGGGGATCAATTTTGGCAAGCTTTGCTGCATGTGCCTGCCCTTGGTGGCGTATGGCCTGCCTGCATTTTGATGGCTTTGACTTTGGGAAAGATTTTTTTCTTTCTTTTTTTTTTTTTTTTGGTTAAGTATTCATGCCATGTCCCTCATATCTTGCCCCCTAAGTTGTGTCTCCCTCCTAGACGTTTTCCCCTGCTTTTGCAACATCTGTGAGCTTAGTTTTGGCACCTTTTTATCCTTTGCACAGCACCTGATAAAACCCCGGGCCATTTTCTTAGAGTCACTAAATTTCCCAAATTTTCTTTTTTCTCCTGCAATTGCAATTCCTTTGATGGTTCTCCATTCCAGCGTGTTTGTAGGTCCTTCTTTTCTGTTTTGGCATTCAGTGGGGATCAATTTTGGCAAGCTTTGCTGCATGTGCCTGCCCTTGGTGGCGTATGGCCTGCCTGCATTTTGATGGCTTTGAGTTTGGGAAAGATTTTTTCTTTTTTTTTTTTTTATTATTTTAAGTCTTCATGATCACATCTTGCCCCCTAAGTTGTGTCTTGCTCCTTGACTTTTTGCCCTGCTTTTGCAACATCTGTGAGCTAAGTTTTGGCACCTTTTGGTCCTTTGCAATGCAGCTGATTTCCTCTCAGCCTATTTTTTGAAGAGACTGAAATTCCTGATTTCTGCTTTTTTCAATTGCATTTCATTTGATCCTATCTCCATTCCAGAGTGTTTGTAAGCCTTTCTTTTGGGATTCGCAAGATTCCTTTTCCCTTCCCGAAAGGAAATTTCATTTCCTTTCGGGAAGGGAAAAGGAATCTTGCGATTTCACTGGGGACCAATAGAGGAATCCTTGGTGAATGTCCCTGCACTTGATGGCAGGCCATGCCTTTTGATGGCTTTGACTTTGGGAAAGATTTTTTCTTTTTTTGGTTGTTTTCTGAAGTGTTCATGCCATGTCCCTCATATCTTGCCACCTAAGTTCTGTCTTCCTCCTTGACATTTTCCCCTGCTTTTGCAACATCTGTGAGCTTAGTTTTGTCATCTTTGGTCCTTTGCACTGCACATGGATATACTGCCAGGCCATTTTCCTAGAGTCACTAAATTTCCCAAATTTTCTTTTTTTCTCCTCCAATTGCAATTCCTTTGATGTTGTCTCCATTCCAGCGTGTTTGTAGGTCCTTCTTTTCTGTTTTGGCCTTCAAGTGGGGGATCAATTTTGGCAAGCTTTGCTGCATGTGCCTGCCCTTGGTGGCGTATGGCCTGCCTGCATTTTGATGGCTTTGACTTTGGGAAAGATTTTTTCTTTTTTTTTTTTTATTATTTTAAGTATTCATGCCATGTCCCTCACATCTTGCCCCCCAAGTTGTGTCTTCCTCCTTGACTTTTTCCCCTGCTTTTGCAACATCTGTGAGCTTAGTTTTGACATCTTTTGGTCCTTTGCACTGCACCTGATATAAACCCAGGCCATTTTCTTAGAGTCACTAAATTTCCAAAATTTTCTTTTTTTCTCCTCCAATTGCAATTCCTTTGATGTTGTCTCCATTCCAGCGTGTTTGTAGGTCCTTCTTTTCTGTTTTGGCCTTCAGTGGGGATCAATTTTGGCAAGCTTTGCTGCATGTGCCTGCCCTTGGTGGCGTATGGCCTGCCTGCATTTTGATGGCTTTGACTTTGGGAAAGATTTTTTCTTTTTTTTTTTTTTACTATTTTATTTTTTTACTATTTTAAGTATTCATGCCATGTCCCTCACATCTTGCCCCCTAAGATTTGTCTTCCTCCCTGACTTTTTCCCCTGCTTTTGCAACATCTGTGAGCTTAGTTTTGGCACTTTTTGGCCCTTTGCACTGCACCTGATATAAACCCAGGCCATTTTCTTAGAGTCACTAAATTTTCAAAATTTTCTTTTTTCTCCTACAATTGCAATTCCTTTGATGTTGACTCCTTTCCAGCGTGTTTGTAGGTCCTTCTTTTCTGTTTTGGCCTTCAGTGGGGATCAATTTTGACAAGCTTTGCTGCATGTGCCTGCCCTTGGTGGCGTATGGCCTGCCTGCATTTTGATGGCTTTGACTTTGGGAAAGATTTTTTCTATTTTTTTTTTTTGTTTGTTTTAAGTATTCATGCCATGTCCTTCATATCTTGCCCCCTAAGTTGTGTCTTCCTCCTAGACTTTTTCCCCTGCTTTTGCAACATCTGTGAGCTTAGTTTTGGCACATTTTTTCCTTTGCACTGCACTTGATAAAATCCCGGGCCATTTTCTAAGAGTCACTAAATTTCCCAAATTTTCTTTTTTTCTCCTCCAATTGCAATTCCTTTGATGTTGTCTCCATTCCAGTGTGTTTGCAAGTCCTTCTTTTCTGTTTTGGCCTTCAGTGGGGATCAATTTTGACAAGCATTGCTGCATGTGCCTGCCCTTGATGGCGTATGGCCTGCTGCATTTTGATGGCTTTGACTATGGGAAAGATTTTTTCTTTTTTTTTTTTTTTTTTTTGTTTTAAGTATTCATGCCATGTCCCTCACATCTTGACCACTAAGTTGTGTCTTCCTCCTTGACTTTTTCCCCTGCTTTTGCAACATCTGTGAGCTTAGTTTTTGGCATCTTTTGGTCCTTTGCACTGCATCTGATATAAACCCAGGCCATTTTCTTAGAGTCACTAAATTTCCAAAATTTTCTTTTTTTTCTCCTCCAATTGCAATTCCTTTGATGTTGACTCCTTTCCAGCGTGTTTGTAGGTCCTTCTTTTCTGTTTTGGCCTTCAGTGGGGATCAATTTTGGCAAGCTTTGCTGCATGTGCCTGCCCTTGGTGGCGTATGGCCTGCCTGCATTTTGATGGCTTTGACTTTGGGAAAGATTTTTCTTCTTTATTTTTTTATTATTGTAAGTATTCATGCCCTGTCCCTCACATCTTGCCCCCTAAGTTGTGTCTTCCTCCTTGACTTTTTCCCCTGCTTTTGCAACATCTGTGAGCTTAGTTTTGGCACCTTTTGTTCTTTTGCACTGCACTTGATAAAACCCCGGGCCATTTTCTTAGAGTAACTAAATTTCCCAAATTTTCATTTTTCTCCTGCAATTGCCATTCCTTTGATGTTGTCTCCATTCCAGCGTGTTTGTAGGTCCTTCTTTTCTTTTTTGGCCTTCAGTGGGGATCAATTTTGGCAAGCTTTGCTGCAAGTGCCTGCACTTGCTGGCGTATGGCCTGCCTGCATTTTGATGGCTTTGACTTTGGGAAAGATTTTTACTTTTTTGTTTTTTTTATTATTATTTTAAGTGTTCATGCCATGTCCCTCACATCTTGCCCCCTAAGTTGTGTCTTCCTCCTTGACTTTTTCCCCTGCTTTTGCAACATCTGTGAGCTTAGTTTTGCCACCTTTTGGTCCTTTGCAATGCAGCTGATTTCCTCACAGCCTATTTTTTAAGAGACTAAAATTACCGATATTCTGCTTTTTTCAATTGCATTTCATTTGATCCTATTTATTTTCTAGAGTGTTTCAAAGCCTTTCTTTTGGGATTCGCAAGATTCCTTTTCCCTTCCCGAAAGGAAATTTCATTTCCTTTCGGGAAGGGAAAAGGAATCTTGCGATTTCAATGGGGACCAATAGAGGAATCTTTGGTGCATGTCCCTGCACTTGATGGCAGGCCATGCCTTTTGATGGCTTTGACTTTGGGAAAGATTTTTTTCTTTTTTTGGTTGTTTTCTGAAGTGTTCATTCCAAGTCCCTCATATCTTGCCCCCTAAGATGTGTCTTCCTCCTTGACTTTTTCCCCTGCTTTTGCAACATCTGTGAGTTTAGTTTTGGCATCTTTTGGTCCTTTGCACTGCACCTGATAAATCCCCAGACCATTTTCTTAGAGTCACTAAATTTCCCAAATTTTCATTTTTTCTCCTCCAATTGCAATTCCTTTGATGTTGACTCCTTTCGAGCGTGTTTGTAGGTCCTTCTTTTCTGTTTTGGCCTTCAGTGGGGATCAATTTTGGCAAGCTTTGCTGCATGTGCCTGCCCTTGGTGGCGTATGGCCTGCCTGCATTTTGATGGCTTTGACTTTGGGAAAGATTTTTTTCTTTCTTTTTTTTTTTTTTTTGGTTAAGTATTCATGCCATGTCCCTCATATCTTGCCCCCTAAGTTGTGTCTTCCTCCTTGACTTTTTCCCCTGCTTTTGCAACATCTGTGAGCTTAGTTTTGGCATCTTTGGTCCTTTGCACTGCACATGATATACTGCCAGGCCATTTTCTTAGAGTCACTAAATTTCCCAAATTTTCTTTTTTTCTCCTCCAATTGCAATTCCTTTGATGTTGTCTCCATTCCAGCGTGTTTGTAGGTCCTTCTTTTCTGTTTTGGCCTTCAGTGGGGATCAATTTTGGCAAGCTTTGCTGCATGTGCCTGCCCTCGGTGGCCTATGGCCTGCCTGCATTTTGATGGCTTTGACTTTGGAAAGATTTTTTCTATTTTTTTTTTATTATTGTAAGTATTCATGCCATGTCCCTCACATCTTGCCCCCTAAGTTGTGTCTTCCTCCTTGACTTTTTCCCCTGCTTTTGCAACATCTGTGAGCTTAGTTTTGGCACCTTTTGGTCCTTTGCGCTGCACCTGGTAAAACCACGGGCCATTTTCTTAGAGTCACGAAATTTCCCAAATTTTCTTTTTTTCTCCTCCAATTGCAATTCCCTTGATGTTGACTCATTTCCAGCGTGTTTGTAGGTCCTTCTTTTCTAGTTTGGCCTTCAGTGGGGATCAATTTTGGCAAGCTTTGCTGCAAGTGCCTGCCCTTGGTGGCGTATGGCCTGCCTGCATTTTGATGGCTTTGACTTTGGGAAAGATTTTTTCTTTTTTTTTTTCTTTTTTGTTTTAAGTGTTCATGCCATGTCCCTCACATCTTGCCCCCTAAGTTCTGTCTTCCTCCTTGACTTTTTCCCCTGCTTTTGCAACATCTGTGAGCTTTTTTTTGGCAACTTTTGGTCCTTTGCACTGCACCTGATAATACCACGGGCCATTTTCTTAGAGTCACTAAATTTCCCAAATTTTCTTTTTACTCCTGCAATTGCAATTCCTTTGATGTTGTCTCCATTCCAGCGTGTTTGTAGTTCCTTTTTTCTGTTTTGGTCTTCAGTGGGGATCAATTCTGGCGAGCTTTGCTGCAAGTGCCTGCACTTGCTGGCGTATGGCCTGCCTGCATTTTGATGGCTTTGACTTTGGGAAAGATTTTTTATTTTTTTTTTTTTTTATTATTTTAAGTGTTCATGCCATGTCCCTCACATCTTGCCCCCTAAGTTGTGTCTTCCTCCTTGACTTTTTCCCCTGCTTTTGCAACATCTGTGAGCTTAGTTTTGGCACCTTTTGATCCTTTGCAATGCAGCTGATTTCCTCACAGCCTATTTTTTAAGAGACTAAAATTCCCGATTTTCTGCTTTTTTCAATTGCATTTCATTTGATCCTATTTCATTCCCAGAGTGTTTGTAAGCCTTTCTTTTGGGATTCGCAAGATTCCTTTTCCCTTCCCGAAATGAAATTTCATTTCCTTTCGGGAAGGGAAAAGGAATCTTGCGATTTCAATGGAGACCAATAGAGGAATCTTTGGTGCATGTCCCTGCACTTGATGGCAGGCCATGCCTTTTGATGGCTTTGACTTTGGGAAAGATTTTTTGCTTTTTTTGGTTTTTTCTGAAGTGTTCATGCCATGTCCCTCATATCTTGCCCCCTAAGTTCTGTCTTCCTCCTTGACTTTTTCCCCTGCTTTTGCAACATCTGTGAGCTTAGTTTTGGCATCTTTGGTCCTTTGCACTGCACATGATATACTGCCAGGCCATTTTCTTAGAGTCACTAAATTTCCCAAATTTTCTTTTTTTCTCCTCCAATTGCAATTCCTTTGATTTTGTCTTCGTTCCAGCGTGTTTGTAGGTCCTTCTTTTCTGTTTTGGCCTTCAGTGGGGATCAATTTTGGCAAGCTTTGCTGCATGTGCCTGCCCTCGGTGGCCTATGGCCTGCCTGCATTTTGATGGCTTTGACTTTGGGAAAGATTTTTTCTATTTTTTTTTTTATTATTATAAGTATTCATGCCATGTCCCTCACATCTTGCCCCCTAAGTTGTGTCTTCCTCCTTGACTTTTTCCCCTGCTTTTGCAACATCTGTGAGCTTAGTTTTGGCACCTTTTGGTCCTTTGCACTGCACCTGGTAAAACCACGGGCCATTTTCTTAGAGTCACTAAATTCCCCAAATTTTCATTTTTCTCTTGCAATTGCAATTCCTTTGATGTTTTCTCCATTCCAGCGTGTTTGTAGGTCCTTCTTTTCTGTTTTGGCCTTCAGTGGGGATCAATTTTGGCAAGCTTTGCTGCATGTGCCTGCACTTGCTGGCGTATGGCCTGCCTGCATTTTGATGGCTTTGACTTTGGGAAAGATTTTTCCTAGTTTTTTTCTTTTTTGTTTTAAGTATTCATGCCATGTCCCTCACATCTTGACCCCTAAGTTCTGTCTTCCTCCTTGACTTTTTCCCCTGCTTTTGCAACATCTGTGAGCTTAGTTTTGGCACATTTTGGTCCTTTGCACTGCACATGTTATACTGCCAGGCCATTTTCTTAGAGTCACTAAATTTCCCAAATTTTATTTTTTTCTCCTCCAATGGCAATTCCTTTGATATTGACTCCTTTCCAGCGTGTTTGTATGTCCTTCTTTTCTGTTTTGGCCTTCAGTGGGGATCAATTTTGGCAAGCTTTGCTGCATGTGCCTGACCTTGGTGGCGTATGGCCTGCCTGCATTTTGATGGCTTTGACTTTGGGAAAGATTTTTTCTTTTTTTTTTCTTTTTTGTTTTAAGTATTCACGCCATCTCCTTCACATCTTGCCCCCTAAGTTGTGTCTTCCTCCTTGACTTTTTCCCCTGCTTTTGCAACATCTGTGAGCTTAGTTTTGTCACCTTTTGATCCTATGCAATGCAGCTGATTTCCTCACAGCTTTTTTTTTAAGAGACTAAAATTACCGATATTCTGCTTTTTTCAATTGCATTTCATTTGATCCTATTTATTTTCTAGAGTGTTTGTAAGCCTTTCTTTTGGGATTCGCAAGATTCCTTTTCCCTTCCCGAAAGGAAATTTCATTTCCTTTCGGGAAGGGAAAAGGAATCTTGCGATTTCAATGGGGACCAATAGAGGAATATTTGGTGCATGTCCCTGCACTTGATGGCAGGCCATGCCTTTTGATGGCTTTGACTTTGGGAAAGATTTTTTTCTTTTTTTGGTTGTTTTCTGAAGTGTTCATGCCATGTCCCTCATATCTTGCCCCCTAAGTTCTGTCTTCCTCCTTGACTTTTTCCCCTGCTTTTGCAACATCTGTGAGCTTAGTTTTGGCATCTTTGGTCCTTTGCACTGCACATGATATACTGCCAGGCCATTTTCTTAGAGTCACTAAATTTCCCAAATTTTCTTTTTTTCTCCTCCAATTGCAATTCCTTTGATGTTGTCTCCATTCCAGCGTGTTTGTAGGTCCTTCTTTTCTGTTTTGGCCTTCAGTGGGGATCAATTTTGGCAAGCTTTGCTGCATGTGCCTGCCCTCGGTGGCCTATGGCCTGCCTGCATTTTGATAGCTTTGACTTTGGAAAGATTTTTTCTATTTTTTTTTTTTATTATTGTAAGTATTCATGCCATGTCCCTCACATCTTGCCCCCTAAGTTGTGTCTTCCTCCTTGACTTTTTCCCCTGCTTTTGCAACATCTGTGAGCTTAGTTTTGGCACCTTTTGGTCCTTTGCGCTGCACCTGGTAAAACCACGGGCCATTTTCTTAGAGTCACGAAATTTCCCAAATTTTCTTTTTTTCTCCTCCAATTGCAATTCCCTTGATGTTGACTCATTTCCAGCGTGTTTGTAGGTCCTTCTTTTCTAGTTTGGCCTTCAGTGGGGATCAATTTTGGCAAGCTTTGCTGCAAGTGCCTGCCCTTGGTGGCGTATGGCCTGCCTGCATTTTGATGGCTTTGACTTTGGGAAAGATTTTTTCTTTTTTTTTTCTTTTTTGTTTTAAGTGTTCATGCCATGTCCCTCACATCTTGCCCCCTAAGTTCTGTCTTCCTCCTTGACTTATTCCCCTGCTTTTGCAACATCTGTGAGCGTTTTTTTGGCAACTTTTGGTCCTTTGCACTGCACCTGATAATACCACGGGCCATTTTCTTAGAGTCACTAAATTTCCCAAATTTTCTTTTTACTCCTGCAATTGCAATTCCTTTGATGTTGTCTCCATTCCAGCGTGTTTGTAGTTCCTTTTTTCTGTTTTGGCCTTCAGTGGGGATCAATTCTGGCGAGCTTTGCTGCAAGTGCCTGCACTTGCTGGCGTATGGCCTGCCTGCATTTTGATGGCTTTGACTTTGGGAAAGATTTTTTCTTTTTTTTTTTTTATTATTTTAAGTGTTCATGCCATGTCCCTCACATCTTGCCCCCTAAGTTGTGTCTTCCTCCTTGACTTTTTCCCCTGCTTTTTGCAACATCTGTGAGCTTAGTTTTGCCATCTTTCGGTCCTTTGCAATGCAGCTGATTTCCTCACAGCCTATTTTTTGAAGAGACGATAAGTCCCGATTTTCTGCTTTTTTCAACTGCATTTCATTTGAACCTATCACTTTTCCAGAGTGTTTGTAATCCTTTCTTTTGGGATCCACAAGATCCATTTTCCCTTCCCGAAAGGAAATTTCATTTCCTTTCGGGAAGGGAAAAGGAATCTTGCGATTTCAATGGGGACCAATAGAGGAATCTTTGGTGCATGTCCCTGCACTTGATGGCAGGCCATGCCTTTTGATGGCTTTGACTTTGGGAAAGATTTTTTTCTTTTTTTGGTTGTTTTCTGAAGTGTTCATGCCATGTCCCTCATATCTTGCCCCCTAAGTTGTGTCTTCCTCCTTGACTTTTCCCCTGCTTTTGCAACATCTGTGAGCTTAGTTTTGGCATCTTTTGGTCTTTTGCACTGCACATGATATACTGCCAGGCCATTTTCTTAGAGTCACTAAATTTCCCAGATTTTCTTTTTTTCTCCTCCAATTGCAATTCCTTTGATGTTGACTCCTTTCCAGCGTGTTTGTAGGTCCTTCTTTTCTGTTTTGGCCTTCAGTGGGGATCAATTTTGGCAAGCTTTGCTGCAAGTGCCTGCCCTTGGTGGCGTATGGCCTGCCTGCATTTTGATGGCTTTGACTTTGGGAAAGATTTTTTCTTTTTTTTTTCTTTTTTATTTTAAGTATTCATGCCATGTCCCTCACATCTTGCCCCCTAAGTTGTGTCTTCCTCCTTGACTTTTTCCCCTGCTTTTGCAACATCTGTGGGCTTAGTTTTGGCACCTTTTGATCCTTTGCAATGCAGCTGATTTCCTCACAGCCTATTTTTTAAGAGACTAAAATTCCCGATTTTCTGCTTTTTTCAATTGCATTTCATTTGATCCTATTTCATTTCCAGAGTGTTTGTAAGCCTTTCTTTTGGGATTCGCAAGATTCCTTTTCCCTTCCCGAAAGGAAATTTCATTTCCTTTCGGGAAGGGAAAAGGAATCTTGCGATTTCAATGGGGACCAATAGAGGAATCTTTGGTGCATGTCCCTGCACTTGATGGCAGGCCATGCCTTTTGATGGCTTTGACTTTGGGAAAGATTTTTTTCTTTTTTTGGTTGTTTTCTGAAGTGTTCATGCCATGTCCCTCATATCTTGCCCCCTAAGTTGTGTCTTCCTCCTTGACTTTTTCCCCTGCTTTTGCAACATCTGTGAGCTTAGTTTTGGCATCTTTGGTCCTTTGCACTGCACATGATATACTGCCAGGCCATTTTCTTAGAGTCACTAAATTTCCCAAATTTTCTTTTTTTCTCCTCCAATTGCAATTCCTTTGATGTTGTCTCCATTCCAGCGTGTTTGTAGGTCCTTCTTTTCTGTTTTGGCCTTCAGTGGGGATCAATTTTGGCAAGCTTTGCTGCATGTGCCTGCCCTTGGTGGCGTATGGCCTGCCTGCATTTTGATGGCTTTGACTTTGGTAAAGATTTTTTTTTTTTTTTTTATTATTGTGAGTATTCATTCCATGTCCCTCACATCTGGCCCCCTAAGTTGTGTCTTCCTCCTTGACTTTTTCCCCTGCTTTTGCAACATCTGTGAGCTTAGTTTTGGCATCTTTTGCTCCTTTGCTCTGCACCTGGTAAAACCACGGGCCATTTTCTTAGAGTCACGAAATTTCCAAAATTTTCTTTTTTTCTCCTCCAATTGCAATTCCTTTGATTTTGTCTCCGTTCCAGCGTGTTTGTAGGTCCTTCTTTTCTGTTTTGGCCTTCAGTGGGGATCAATTTTGGCAAGCTTTGCTGCATGTGCCTGCCCTCGGTGGCCTATGGCCTGCCTGCATTTTGATGGCTTTGACTTTGGGAAAGATTTTTTCTATTTTTTTTTTTTATTATTATAAGTATTCATGCCATGTCCCTCACATCTTGCCCCCTAAGTTGTGTCTTCCTCCTTGACTTTTTCCCCTGCTTTTGCAACATCTGTGAGCTTAGTTTTTGGCATCTTTTGGTCCTTTGCACTGCACCTGATATAAACCCAGGCCATTTTCTTAGAGTCACTAAATTTCCCAAATTTTCTTTTTTTCTCCTCCAATTGCAATTCCTTTGATGTTGACTCCTTTCCAGCGTGTTTGTAGGTCCTTCTTTTCTGTTTTGGCCTTCAGTGGGGATCAATTTTGGCAAGCTTTGCTGCAAGTGCCTGCCCTTCGTGGCGTATGGCCTGCCTGCATTTTGATGGCTTTGACTTTGGGAAAGATTTTTTCTTTTTTATTTCTTTTTTGTTTAAAGTATTCATGCCATGTCCCTCACATCTTGCCCCCTAAGTTGTGTCTTTCTCCTTGACTTTTTCCCCTGCTTTTGCAACATCTGTGAGCTTAGTTTTGGCATCTTTTGGTCCTTTGCACTGCACCTGATATAAACCCAGGGCCATTTTCTTAGAGTCACGAAATTTCCCAAATTTTCTTTTTTTCTCCTCCAATTGCAATTCCTTTGATGTTGACTCCTTTCCAGCGTGTTTGTAGGTCCTTCTTTTCTGTTTTGGCCTTCAGTGGGGATCAATTTTGGGCAAGCTTTGCTGCAAGTGCCTGCCCCTTGGTGGCGTATGGCCTGCCTGCATTTTGATGGCTTTGACTTTGGGAAAGATTTTTTCTTTTTTTTTTTTCTTTTTTGTTTTAAGTATTCATGCCATGTCCCTCACATCTTGCCCCCTAAGTTCTGTCTTCCTCCTTGACTTTTTCCCCTGCTTTTGCAACATCTGTGAGCTTAGTTTTGGCAACTTTTGGTCCTTTGCACTGCACCTGATAATACCACGGGCCATTTTCTTAGAGTCACTAAATTTCCCAAATTTTCTTTTTGCTCCTGCAATTCAAATTCCTTTGATGTTGTCTCCATTCCAGCGTGTTTGTAGGTCCTTCTTTTCTGTTTTGGCCTTCAGTGGGGATCAATTCTGGCGAGCTGTGCGGCAAGTGCCTGCACTTGCTGGCGTATGGCCTGCCTGCATTTTGATGGCTTTGACTTTGGGAAAGAGTTTTTCTTTTCTTTTTTTTTTTATTCTTTTAAGTGTTCATACCAGGTCCCTCACATCTTGCCCCCCTAAGTTGTGTCTTGCTCCTTGACTTTTTCCCCTGCTTTTGCAACATCTGTGAGCTTAGTTTTGCCACCTTTTGGTCCTTTGCAATGCAGCTGATTTCCTCACAGCCTATTTTTTGAAGAGACTAAAATTCCCGATTTCTGCTTTTTTCAATTGCATTTCATTTGATCCTATCTCCTTTCCAGAGTGTTTGTAAGCCTTTCTTTTGGGATTCGCAAGATTCCTTTTCCCTTCCCGAAAGGAAATTTCATTTCCTTTTGGGAAGGGAAAAGGAATCTTGCGATTTCAATGGGGACCAATAGAGGAATCTTTGGTGCATGTCCCTGCACTTGATGGCAGGCCATGCCTTTTGATGGCCTTGACGTTGGGAAAGATTTTGTTCTTTTTTTGGTTGTTTTCTGAAGTGTTCATGCCATGTCCCCTCATATCTTGCCCCCTAAGTTCTGTCTTCCTCCTTGACTTTTTCCCCTGCTTTTGCAACATCTGTGAGCTTAGGTTTGGCACCTTTCGGTCCTTTGCAATGCAGCTGATTTCCTCACAGCCTATTTTTACGAGACGATAAGTCCCGATTTTCTGTTTTTTTCAACTGCATTTCATTTGAACCTATCACTTTTCCAGAGTGTTTGTAAGCCTTTCTTTTGGGATCCGCAAGATCCCTTTTCCCTTCCCGAAAGGAAATTTCATTTCCTTTCGGGAAGGGAAAAGGGATCTTGCGATTTCAATGGGGACCAATAGAGGAATCTTTGGTGCATGTCCCTGCACTTGATGGCAGGCCATGCCTTTTGATGGCTTTGACTTTGGGAAAGATTTTTTTCTTTTTTTGGTTGTTTTCTGAAGGGTTCATGCCATGTCCCTCATATCTTGCCCCCTAAGTTGTGTCTTCCTCCTTGACTTTTTCCCCTGCTTTTGCAACATCTGTGAGCTTAGTTTTGGCATCTTTTGGTCCTTTGCACTGCACATGATATACTGCCAGGCCATTTTCTTAGAGTCACTAAATTTCCCAAATTTTCTTTTTTTCTCCTCCAATTGCAATTCCTTTGATGTTGACTCCTTTCCAGCGTGTTTGTAGGTCCTTCTTTTCTGTTTTGGCCTTCAGTGCGGATCAATTTTGGCAAGCTTTGCTGCATGTGCCTGCCCTTGCTGGCGTATGGCCTGCCTGCATTTTGATGGCTTTGACTTTGGGAAAGATTTTTTCTTTTTTTTTTCTTTTTTATTTTAAGTATTCATGCCATGTCCCTCACATCTTGCCCCCTAAGTTGTGTCTTTCTCCTTGACTTTTTCCCCTGCTTTTGCAACATCTGTGAGCTTAGTTTTGGCATCTTTTGGTCCTTTGCACTGCACCTGATATAAACCCAGGCCATTTTCTTAGAGTCACTAAATTTCCCAAATTTTCTTTTTTTCTGCTCCAATTACAATTCCTTTGATGTTGACTCCTTTCCAGTGTGTTTGTTGGTCCTTCTTTTCTGTTTTGGCCTTCAGTGGGGATCAATTTTGGCAAGCTTTGCTGCATGTGCCTGCCCTTGGTGGCGTATGGCCTGCCTGCATTTTGATGGCTTTGACTTTGGGAAAGATTTTTTCTTTTTTATTTCTTTTTTGTTTTAAGTATTCATGCCATGTCCCTCACATCTTGCCCCCTAAGTTCTGTCTTCCTCCTTGACTTTTTCCCCTGCTTTTGCAACATCTGTGAGCTTAGTTTTGGCATCTTTGGTCCTTTGCACTGCACATGATATACTGCCAGGCCATTTTCTTAGAGTCACTAAATTTCCCAAATTTTATTTTTTTTCTGCTCCAATTGCAATTCCTTTGATGTTGACTCCTTTCCAGCGTGTTTGTAGAACGTTCTTTTCAGTTTTGGCCTTCAGTGGGGATCAATTTTGGCAAGCTTTCCTGCAAGTGCCTGCCCTTGGTGGCATATGGCCTGCCTGCATTTTGATGGCTTTGTCTTTGGGAAAGATTTTTTCTTTTTTTTTTCTTTTTCGTTTTAAGTATTCATGCCATGTCCCTCACATCTTTCCCCCTAAGTTGTGTCTTCCTCCTTGACTTTTTCCCCTGCTTTTGCAACATCTGTGAGCCTTTTTTTGGCATCTTTGGTCCTTTGCACTGCACATGATATACTGCCAGGCCATTTTCTTAGAGTCACTAAATTTCCAAAATTTTCTTTTTTTCTCCTCCAATTGCAATTCCTTTGATGTTGACTCCTTTCCGGCGTGTTTGTAGGTCCTTCTTTTCTGTTTTGGCCTTCATTGGGGATCAATTTTGGCAAGCTTTGCTGCATGTGCCTGCCCTTGGTGGCGTATGGCCTGCCTGCATTTTGATGGCTTTGACTTTGGGAAAGATTTTTTCTTTTTTTTTTTTTTTTTTTTTTTTAAGTATTCATGCCATGTCCCTCAAATCTTGCCCCCTAAGTTGTGTCTTCCTCCTAGACTTTTTCCCCTGCTTTTGCAACATCTGTGAGCTTAGTTGTGGCACCTTTTGGTCCTTTGCAATGCAGCTGATTTCCTCACAGCCTATTTTTTAAGAGACTAAAATTCCCGATTTTCTGCTTTTTTCAATTGCATTTCATTTGAACCTATCTCCTTCCCAGAGTGTTTGTAAGCCTTTCTTTTGGGATTCGCAAGATTCCTTTTCCCTTCCCGAAAGGAAATTTCATTTCCTTTTGGGAAGGGAAAAGGAATCTTGCGATTTCAATGGGCACCAATAGAGGAATCTTTGGTGCATGTCCCTGCACTTGATGGCAGGCCATGCCTTTTGATGGCTTTGACTTTGGGAAAGATTTTTTTCTTTTTTTGGTTGTTTTCTGAAGTGTTCATGCCATGTCCCTCATATCTTGCCCCCTACGTTCTGTCTTCCTCCTTGACTTTTTCCCCTGCTTTTGCAACATCTGTGAGCTTAGTTTTGGCATCTTTGGTCCTTTGCACTGCACATGATATACTGCCAGGCCATTTTCTTAGAGTCACTAAATTTCCCAAATTTTCTTTTTTTCTCCTCCAATTGCAATTCCTTTGATGTTGTCTCCATTCCAGCGTGTTTGTAGGTCCTTCTTTTCTGTTTTGGCCTTCAGTGGGGATCAATTTTGGCAAGCTTTGCTGCATGTGCCTGCCCTCGTTGGCGTATGGCCTGCCTGCATTTTGATGGCTTTGACTTTGGGAAAGATTTTTTTTTTTTTTTTTTTATTATTGTGAGTATTCATTCCATGTCCCTCACATCTGGCCCCCTAAGTTGTGTCTTCCTCCTTGACTTTTTCCCCTGCTTTTGCAACATCTGTGAGCTTAGTTTTGGCATCTTTTGGTCCTTTGCTCTGCACCTGGTAAAACCACGGGCCATTTTCTTAGAGTCACTAAATTTCCCAAATTTTCTTTTTTTCTCCTCCAATTGCAATTCCTTTGATGTTTTCTCCGTTCCAGCGTGTTTGTAGGTCCTTCTTTTCTGTTTTGGCCTTCAGTGGGGATCAATTTTGGCAAGCTTTGCTGCATGTGCCTGCCCTCGGTGGCCTATGGCCTGCCTGCATTTTGATGGCTTTGACTTTGGGAAAGATTTTTTCTATTTTTTTTTTTATTATTATAAGTATTCATGCCATGCCCCTCACATCTTGCCCCCTAAGTTGTGTCTTCCTCCTTGACTTTTTCCCCTGCTTTTGCAACATCTGTGAGCTTAGTTTTGGCACCTTTTTGTCCTTTGCACTGCACCTGGTAAAACCACGGGCCATTTTCTTAGAGTCACTAAATTCCCCAAATTTTCATTTTTCTCTTGCAATTGCAATTCCTTTGATGTTTTCTCCATTCCAGCGTGTTTGTAGGTCCTTCTTTTCTGTTTTGGCCTTCAGTGGGGATCAATTTTGGCAAGCTTTGCTGCATGTGCCTGCACTTGCTGGCGTATGGCCTGCCTGCATTTTGATGGCTTTGACTTTGGGAAAGATTTTTCCTTTTTTTTTTTTTATTATTTTAAGTGTTCATGCCATGTCCCTCACATCTTGCCCCCTAAGTTGTGTCTTTCTCCTTGACTTTTTCCCCTGCTTTTGCAACATCTGTGAGCTTAGTTTTGGCATCTTTTGGTCCTTTGCACTGCACCTGATATAAACCCAGGCCATTTTCTTAGAGTCACTAAATTTCCCAAATTTTCTTTTTTTCTCCTCCAATTGCAATTCCTTTGATGTTGACTCCTTTCCAGCGTGTTTGTAGGTCCTTCTTTTCTGTTTTGGCCTTCAGTGGGGATCAATTTTGGCAAGCTTTGCTGCAAGTGCCTGCCCTTCGTGGCGTATGGCCTGCCTGCATTTTGATGGCTTTGACTTTGGGAAACATTTTTAATTTTTTATTTCTTTTTTGTTTAAAGTATTCATGCCATGTCCCTCACATCTTGCCCCCTAAGTTGTGTCTTTCTCCTTGACTTTTTCCCCTGCATATGCAACATCTGTGAGCTTAGTTTTGGCGTCTTTTGGTCCTTTGCACTGCACCTGATATAAACCCAGGCCATTTTCTTAGAGTCACTAAATTTCCCAAATTTTCTTTTTTTCTCCTCCAATTGCAATTCCTTTGATGTTGACTCCTTTCCAGCGTGTTTGTAGGTCCTTCTTTTCTGTTTTGGCCTTCAGTGGGGATCAATTTTGGCAAGCTTTGCTGCAAGTGCCTGCCCTTGGTGGCGTATGGCCTGCCTCCATTTTGATGGCTTTGTCTTTGGGAAAGATTTTTTCTTTTTTTTTTCTTTTTTGTTTTAAGTATTCATGCCATGTCCCTCACATCTTGCCCCCTAAGTTCTGTCTTCCTCCTTGACTTTTTCCCCTGCTTTTGCAACATCTGTGAGCTTAGTTTTGGCAACTTTTGGTCCTTTGCACTGCACCTGATAATACCACGGGCCATTTTCTTAGAGTCACTAAATTTCCCAAATTTTCTTTTTACTCCTGCAATTCAAATTCCTTTGATGTTGTCTCCATTCCAGCGTGTTTGTAGGTCCTTCTTTTCTGTTTTGGCCTTCAGTGGGGATCAATTCTGGCGAGCTGTGCTGCAAGTGCCTGCACTTGCTGGCGTATGGCCTGCCTGCATTTTGATGGCTTTGACTTTGGGAAAGATTTTTTCTTTTTTTTTTTTTATTATTTTAAGTGTTCATGCCATGTCCCTAACATCTTGCCCCCTAAGTTGTGTCTTCCTCCTTGACTTTTTGCCCTGCTTTTGCAACATCTGTGAGCTTAGGTTTGGCACCTTTCGGTCCTTTGCAATGCAGCTGATTTCCTCACAGCCTATTTTTTGAAGAGACGATAAGTCCCGATTTTCTGCTTTTTTCAACTGCATTTCATTTGAACCTATCACTTTTCCAGAGTGTTTGTAAGCCTTTCTTTTGGGATCCGCAAGATCCCTTTTCCCTTCCCGAAAGGAAATTTCATTTCCTTTCGGGAAGGGAAAAGGAATCTTGCGATTTCAATGGGGACCAATAGAGGAATCTTTGGTGCATGTCCCTGCACTTGATGGCAGGCCATGCCTTTTGATGGCCTTGACGTTGGGAAAGATTTTTTTCTTTTTTTGGTTGTTTTCTGAAGTGTTCATGCCATGTCCCTCATATCTTGCCCCCTAAGTTCTGTCTTCCTCCTTGACTTTTTCCCCTGCTTTTGCAACATCTGTGAGCTTAGGTTTGGCACCTTTCGGTCCTTTGCAATGCAGCTGATTTCCTCACAGCCTATTTTTTTGACGAGACGATAAGTCCCGATTTTCTGCTTTTTTCAACTGCATTTCATTTGAACCTATCACTTTTCCAGAGTGTTTGTAAGCCTTTCTTTTGGGATCCGCAAGATCCCTTTTCCCTTCCCGAAAGGAAATTTCATTTCCTTTCGGGAAGGGAAAAGGAATCTTGCGATTTCAATGGGGACCAATAGAGGAATCTTTGGTGCATTTCCCTGCACTTGATGGCAGGCCATGCCTTTTGATGGCTTTGACTTTGGGAAAGATTTTTTTCTTTTTTTGGTTGTTTTCTGAAGTGTTCATGCCATGTCCCTCATATCTTGCCCCCTACGTTCTGTCTTCCTCCTTGACTTTTTCCCCTGCTTTTGCAACATCTGTGAGCTTAGTTTTGGCATCTTTTGGTCCTTTGCACTGCACATGATATACTGCCAGGCCACTTTCTAAGAGTCACTAAATTTCCCAAATTTTCTTTTTTTCTCCTCCAATTGCAATTCCTTTGATGTTGACTCCTTTCCAGCGTGTTTGTAGGTCCTTCTTTTCTGTTTTGGCCTTCAGTGGGGATCAATTTTGGCAAGCTTTGCTGCATGTGCCTGCCCTTGCTGGCGTATGGCCTGCCTGCATTTTGATGGCTTTGACTTTGGGAAAGATTTTTTCTTTTTTTTTTTTTTTTTATTTTAAGTATTCATGCCATGTCCCTCACATCTTGCCCCCTAAGTTGTGTCTTCCTCCTTGACTTTTTCCCCTGCTTTTGCAACATCTGTGAGCTTAGTTTTGGCACCTTTTGATCCTTTGCAATGCAGCTGATTTCCTCACAGCCTATTTTTTAAGAGACTAAAATTCCCGATTTTCTGCTTTTTTCAATTGCATTTCATTTGATCCTATTTCATTTCCAGAGTGTTTGTAAGCCTTTCTTTTGGGATTCGCAAGATTCCTTTTCCCTTCCCGAAAGGAAATTTCATTTCCTTTCGGGAAGGGAAAAGGAATCTTGCGATTTCAATGGGGACCAATAGAGGAATCTTTGGTGCATGTCCCTGCACTTGATGGCAGGCCATGCCTTTTGATGGCTTTGACTTTGGGAAAGATTTTTTTCTTTTTTTGGTTGTTTTCTGAAGTGTTCATGCCATGTCCCTCATATCTTGCCCCCTAAGTTGTGTCTTCCTCCTTGACTTTTTCCCCTGCTTTTGCAACATCTGTGAGATTAGTTTTGGCATCTTTGGTCCTTTGCACTGCACATGATATACTGCCAGGCCATTTTCTTAGAGTCACTAAATTTCCAAAATTTTCTTTTTTTCTCCTCCAATTGCAATTCCTTTGATGTTGTCTACGTTCCAGCGTGTTTGTAGGTCCTTCTTTTCTGTTTTGGCCGTCAGTGGGGATCAATTTTGGCAAGCTTTGCTGCATGTGCCTGCCCTCGGTGGCATATGGCCTGCCTGCATTTTGATGGCTTTGACTTTGGGAAAGATTTTTTCTATTTTTTTTTTTATTATTATAAGTATTCATGCCATGTCCCTCACATCTTGCCCCCTAAGTTGTGTCTTTCTCCTTGACTTTTTCCCCTGCTTTTGCAACATCTGTGAGCTTAGTTTTGGCATCTTTTGGTCCTTTGCACTGCACCTGATATAAACCCAGGCCATTTTCTTAGAGTCACTAAATTTCCCAAATTTTCTTTTTTTCTCCTCCAATTGCAATTCCTTTGATGTTGACTCCTTTCCAGCGTGTTTGTAGGTCCTTCTTTTCTGTTTTGGCCTTCAGTGGGGTTTAATTTTGGCAAGCTTTGCTGCAAGTGCCTGCCCTTGGTGGCGTATGGCCTGCCTGCATTTTGATGGCTTTGACTTTGGGAAAGATTTTTTCTTTTTTATTTCTTTTTTGTTTTAAGTATTCATGCCATGTCCCTCACATCTTGCCCCCTAAGTTCTGTCTTCCTCCTTGACATTTTCCCCTGCTTTTGCAACATCTGTGAGCTTAGTTTTGGCATCTTTGGTCCTTTGCACTGCACATGATATACTGCCAGGCAATTTTCTTAGAGTCACTAAATTTCCCAAATTTTATTTTTTTCTCCTCCAATTGCAATTCCTTTGATGTTGACTCCTTTCCAGCGTGTTTGTAGAACCTTCTTTTCAGTTTTGGCCTTCAGTGGGGATCAATTTTGGCAAGCTTTGCTGCATGTGCCTGCCCTTGGTGGCATATGGCCTGCCTGCATTTTGATGGCTTTGTCTTTGGGAAAGATTTTTTCTTTTTTTTTTCTTTTTTGTTTTAAGTATTCATGCCATGTCCCTCACATCTTTCCCCCTAAGTTGTGTCTTCCTCCTTGACTTTTTCCCCTGCTTTTGCAACATCTGTGAGCCTTATTTTGGCATCTTTGGTCCTTTGCACTGCACATGATATACTGCCAGGCCATTTTCTTAGAGTCACTAAATTTCCAAAATTTTCTTCTTTTCTCCTCCAATTGCAATTCCTTTGATTTTGACTCCTTTCCGGCGTGTTTGTAGGTCCTTCTTTTCTGTTTTGGCCTTCATTGGGGATCAATTTTGGCAAGCTTTGCTGCATGTGCCTGCCCTTGGTGGCGTATGGCCTGCCTGCATTTTGATGGCTTTGACTTTGGGAAAGATTTTTTCTTTTTTTTTTTTTTTTTTTTTTTTAAGTATTCATGCCATGTCCCTCAAATCTTGCCCCCTAAGTTGTGTCTTCCTCCTTGACTTTTTCCCCTGCTTTTGCAACATCTGTGAGCTTAGTTGTGGCATCTTTTGGTCCTTTGCAATGCATCTGATTTCCTCACAGCCTATTTTTTAAGAGACTAAAATTCCCGATTTTCTGCTTTTTTCAATTGCATTTCATTTGAACCTATCTCCTTCCCAGAGTGTTTGTAAGCCTTTCTTTTGGGATTCGCAAGATTCCTTTTCCCTTCCCGAAAGGAAATTTCATTTCCTTTCGGGAAGGGAAAAGGAATCTTGCGATTTCAATGGGGACCAATAGAGGAATCTTTGGTGCATGTCCCTGCACTTGATGGCAGGCCATGCCTTTTGATGGCTTTGACTTTGGGAAAGATTTTTTTCTTTTTTTGGTTGTTTTCTGAAGTGTTCATGCCATGTCCCTCATATCTTGCCCCCTACGTTCTGTCTTCCTCCTTGACTTTTTCCCCTGCTTTTGCAACATCTGTGAGCTTAGTTTTGGCATCTTTGGTCCTTTGCACTGCACATGATATACTGCCAGGCCATTTTCTTAGAGTCACTAAATTTCCAAAATTTTCTTTTTTCTCCTCCAATTGCAATTCCTTTGATGTTGTCTCCGCTCCAGCCTGTTTGTAGGTCCTTCTTTTCTGTTTTGGCCTTCAGTGGGGATCAATTTTGGCAAGCTTTGCTGCATGTGCCTGCCCTCGGTGGCCTATGGCCTGCCTGCATTTTGATGGCTTTGACTTTGGGAAAGATTTTTTCTTTTTTTTTTTTTATTATTTTAAGTATTCATGCCATGTCCCTCACATCTTGCCCCCTAAGTTGTGTCTTCCTCCTTGACTTTTTCCCCTGCTTTTGCAACATCTGTGAGCTTAGTTTTGGCACCTTTTGGTCCTTTGCACTGCACCTGGTAAAACCACGGGCCATTTTCTTAGAGTCACTAAATTTCCCAAATTTTCATTTTTCTCCTGCAAGTGCAATTCCTTTGATGTTGTCTCCATTCCAGCGTGTTTGTAGGTCCTTCTTTTCTGTTTTGGCCTTCAGTGGGGATCAATTTTGGCAAGCTTTGCTGCATGTGCCTGTACTTGCTGGCGTATGGCCTGCCTGCATTTTGATGGCTTTGACTTTGGGAAAGATTTTTTCTTTTTTTTTTTTTTATTATTTTAAGTGTTCATGCCATGTCCCTCACATCTTGCCCCCTAAGTTGTGTCTTCCTCCTTGACTTTTTCCCCTGCTTTTGCAACATCTGTGAGCTTAGTTTTGGCATCTTTTGGTCCTTTGCACTGCACCTGATATAAACCCAGGCCATTTTCTTAGAGTCA
This sequence comes from Artemisiospiza belli, assembly GCA_021963965.1. Classification (NCBI taxonomy): domain Eukaryota; kingdom Metazoa; phylum Chordata; class Aves; order Passeriformes; family Passerellidae; genus Artemisiospiza; species Artemisiospiza belli. Next base: position 60,280 of record JAKDEW010000626.1, read on the forward strand.
CTAAATTTCCCAAATTTTCTTTTTTTCTCCTCCAATTGCAATTCCTTTGATGTTGACTCCTTTCCAGCGTGTTTGTAGGTCCTTCTTTTCGTTTTTCGCCTTCAGTGGGGATCAATTTTGGCAAGCTTTGCTGCATATGCCTGCCCTTGGTGGCGTATGGCCTGCCTGCATTTTGATGGCTTTGACTTTGGGAAAGATTTTTTCTTTTTTTTTTCTTTTTTATTTTAAGTATTCATGCCATGTCCCTCACATCTTGCCCCCTAAGTTGTGTCTTCCTCCTTGACTTTTTCCCCTGCTTTTGCAACATCTGTGAGCTTAGTTTTGGCACCTTTTGATCCTTTGCAATGCAGCTGATTTCCTCACAGCCTATTTTTTGAAGAGACTAAAATTCCAGATTTTCTGCTTTTTTCAATTGCATTTCATTTGATCCTATTTCATTTCCAGAGTGTTTGTAAGCCTATCTTTTGGGATTCGCAAGATTCCTTTTCCCTTCCCGAAAGGAAATTTCATTTCCTTTCGGGAAGGGAAAAGGAATCTTGCGATTTCAATGGGCACCAATAGAGGAATCTTTGGTGCATGTCCCTGCACTTGATGGCAGGCCATGCCTTTTGATGGCTTTGACTTTGGGAAAGATTTTTTTCTTTTTTTGGTTGTTTTCTGAAGTGTTCATGCCATGTCCCTCATATCTTGCCCCCTAAGTTGTGTCTTCCCCCTTGACTTTTTCCCCTGCTTTTGCAACATTTGTTAGCTTAGTTTTGGCACCTTTTGGTCCTTTGCAATGCACCTGATAAAACCCCAGGCCATTTTCTTAGAGTCACTAAATTTCCCAAATTTTCATTTTTCTCCTCCAATTGCAATTCCTTTGATGTTGACTCCTTTCCAGCGTGTTTGTAGGTCCTTCTTTTCTGTATTGGCCTTCAGTGGGGATCAATTTTGGCAAGCTTTGCTGCATGTGCCTGCACTTGGTGGCGTAAGGCCTGCCGGCATTTTGATGGCTTTGACTTTGGGAAAGATTTCTTCTTTTTTTTTTTTTTATTATTTTAAGTATTCATGCCATGTCCCTCACATCTTGCCCCCTAAGTTCTGTCTTCCTCCTTGACTTTTTCCCCTGCTTTTGCAACATCTGTGAGCTTAGTTTTGGCATCTTTGGTCCTTTGCACTGCACATGATATACTGCCAGGCCATTTTCTTAGAGTCACTAAATTTCCCAAATTTTCTTTTTTTCTCCTCCAATTGCAATTCCTTTGATGTTGACTCCTTTCCAGCGTGTTTGTAGGACCTTCTTTTCTGTTTTGGCCTTCAGTGGGGATCAATTTTGGCAAGCTTTGCTGCAAGTGCCTGCCCTTGGTGGTGTATGGCCTGCCTGCATTTTGATGGCTTTGACTTCGGGAAAGATTTTTTCTTTTTTTTTTCTTTTTTGTTTTAAGTATTCGTGCCATGTCCCTCACATCTTGCCCCCTAAAATGTGTCTTCCTCCTTGACTTTTTCCCCTGCTTTTGCAACATCTGTGAGCTTAATTTTGGCATCTTTGGTCCTTTGCACTGCACATGACATACTGCCAGGCCATTTTCTTAGAGTCACTAAATTTCCCTAATTTTCTTTTTTTCTCCTCCAATTGCAATTCCTTTGATGTTGACTCCTTTCCGGTGTGTTTGTAGGTCCTTTTTTCTGTTTTGGCCTTCAGTGGGGATCAATTTTGGCAAGCTTTGCTGCATGTGCCTGCCCTTGGTGGCGTATGGCCTGCCTGCATTTTGATGGCTTTGACTTTGGGAAAGATTTTTTCTTTTTTTTTTTTTTTATTATTTTAAGTATTCATGCCATGTCCCTCATATCTTGCCCCCTAAGTTGTGTCTTCCTCCTTGACTTTTTCCCCTGCTTTTGCAACATCTGTGAGCTTAGTTTTGGCACCTTTTGGTCCTTTGCAATGCAGCTGATTTCCTCACAGCCTATTTTTTGAAGAGACTAAAATTCCCAATTTTCTGCTTTTTTCAATTGCATTTCATTTGATACTATCTCCTTTCCAGAGTGTTTGTAAGCCTTTCTTTTGGGATTCGCAAGATTCCTTTTCCCTTCCCGAAAGGAAATTTCATTTCCTTTCGGGAAGGGAAAAGGAATCTTGCGATTTCAATGGGCACCAATAGAGGAATCTTTGGTGCATGTCCCTGCACTTGATGGCAGGCCATGCCTTTTGATGGCTTTGACTTTGGGAAAGATTTTTTTCTTTTTTTGGTTGTTTTCTGAAGGGTTCATGCCATGTCCCTCATATCTTGCCCCCTAAGTTGTGTCTTCCTCCTTGACTTTTTCCCCTGCTTTTGCAACATCTGTGAGCTTAGTATTGGCATCTTTGGTCCTTTGCACTGCACATGATATACTGCCAGGCCATTTTCTTAGAGTCACTAAATTTCGCAAATTTTTTTTTTTTCTCCTCCAATTGCAATTCCTTTGATGTTGACTCCTTTCCAGCGTGTTTGTAGGTCCTTCTTTTCTGTTTTGGCATTCAGTGGGGATCAATTTTGGCAAGCTTTGCTGCATGTGCCTGCCCTTGGTGGCGTATGGCCTGCCTGCATTTTGATGGCTTTGACTTTGGGAAAGATTTTTTCTTTTTTTATTTTTTTTATTTTTTTAAGTGTTCATGCCATGTCCCTCACATCTTGCCCCCTAAGTTGTGTCTTCCTCCTTGACTTTTTCCCCTGCTTTTGCAACATCTGTGAGCTTAGTTTTGGCATCTTTGGTCCTTTGCACTGCACATGATATACTGCCAGGCCATTTTCTTAGAGTCACTAAATTTCCCAAATTTTCTTTTTTTCTCCTCCAATTGCAATTCCTTTGATGTTGACTCCTTTCCAGCGTGTTTGTAGGACCTTCATTTCTGTTTTGGCCTTCAGTGGGGATCAATTTTGGCAAGCTTTGCTGCATGTGCCTGCCCTTGGTGGCGTATGGCCTGCCTGCATTTTGATGGCTTTGACTTTGGGGAAGATTTCTTCTATTTTTTTTTCTTTTTTGTTTTAAGTATTCGTGCCATGTCCCTCACATCTTGCCCCCTAAAATGTGTCTTCCTCCTTGACTTTTTCCCCTGCTTTTGCAACATCTGTGAGCTAAATTTTGGCATCTTTGGTCCTTTGCACTGCACATGACATACTGCCAGGCCATTTTCTTAGAGTCACTAAATTTCCCAAATTTTATTTTTTTCTCCTCCAATTGCAATTCTTTGATGTTGACTCCTTTCCGGCGTGTTTGTAGGTCCTTCTTCTCTGTTTTGGCCTTCAGTGGGGATCAATTTTGGCAAGCTTTGCTGCATGTGCCTGCCCTTGGTGGCGTATGGCCTGCCTGCATTTTGATGGCTTTGACTTTGGGAAAGATTTTTTCTTTTTTTTTTTTTTTATTATTTTAAGTATTCATGCCATGTCCCTCATATCTTGCCCCCTAAGTTGTGTTTTCCTCCTGGACTTTTTTCCCTGCTTTTGCAACATCTGTGAGCTTAGTTTTGGCACCTTTTGGTCCTTTGCAATGCAGCTGATTTCCTCACAGCCTATTTTTTGAAGAGACTAAAATTCCAGATTTTCTGCTTTTTTCAATTGCATTTCATTTGATACTATCTCCTTTCCAGAGTGTTTGTAAGCCTTTCTTTTGGGATTCGCAAGATTCCTTTTCCCTTCCCGAAAGGAAATTTCATTTCCTTTCGGGAAGGGAAAAGGAATCTTGCGATTTCAATGGGCACCAATAGAGGAATCTTTGGTGCATGTCCCTGCACTTGATGGCAGGCCATGCCTTTTGATGGCTTTGACTTTGGGAAAGATTTTTTTCTTTTTTTGGTTGTTTTCTGAAGAGTTCATGCCATGTCCCTCATATCTTGCCCCCTAAGTTGTGTCTTCCTCCTTGACTTTTTCCCCTGCTTTTGCAACATCTGTGAGCTTAGTTTTGGCATCTTTGGTCCTTTGCACTGCACATGATATACTGCCAGGCCATTTTCTTAGAGTCACTAAATTTCCCTAATTTTCTTTTTTTCTCCTCCAATTGCAATTCCTTTGATGTTGACTCCTTTCCAGCGTGTTTGTAGGTCCTCCTTTTCTGTTTTGGCCTTCAGTGGGGATCAATTTTGGCAAGCTTTCCTGCATGTGCCTGCCCTTGGTGGCGTATGGCCTGCCTGCATTTTGATGGCTTTGACTTTGGGAAAGATTTTTTTTATTTTTTTTTTGTTTGTTTTAAGTGTTCCTGCCATGTCGTTCATATCTTGCCCCCTAAGTTGTGTCTTCCTCCTTGACTTTTTCTCCTGCTTTTGCAACATCTGTGAGCTTAGTTTTGGCACCTTTTGGTCCTTTGCACTGCACCTGATATAAACGCAGGCCATTTTCTAAGAGTCACTAAATTTCCAAAAGTTTCTTTTTTTCTCCTCCAATTGCAATTCCTTTGATGTTGTCTACATTCCAGCGTGTTTGCACGTCCTTCTTTTCTGTTTTGGCCTTCAGTGGGGATCAATTTTGGCAAGCTTTGCTGCATGTGCCTGCCCTTGGTGGCGTATGGCCTGCCTGCATTTTGATGGCTTTGACTTTGGGAAAGATTTTTTCTTTTTTTTTTTTTTTATTATTTTATTATTCATGCCATGTCCCTCATATCTTGCCCCCTAAGTTGTGTCTTCCTCCTTGACTTTTTCCCCTGCTTTTGCAACATCTGTGTGCTTAGTTTTGGCACCTTTTGGTCCTTTGCACTGCACCTGATATAAACCCAGGCCATTTTCTTAGAGTCACTAAATTTCCCAAATTTTCTTTTTTCTCCTCCAATTGCAATTCCTTTGATGTTGACTCCTTTCCAGCGTGTTTGTAGGTCCTTCTTTTCTGTTTTGGCCTTCAGTGGGGATCAATTCCGGCAAACTTTGCTGCATGTGCCTGCACTTGCTGGCGTATGGCCTGCCTGCATTTTGATGGCTTTGACTTTGGGAAAGATTTTTTCTTTTTTTTTACTTATTATTTTAGAGTATTCATGCCATGTCCCTCATATCTTGCCCCCTAAGTTGTGTCTTCCTCCTTGACTTTTTCCCCTGCTTTTGCAACATCTGTGAGCTTACTTTTGGCACCTTTTGGTCCTATGCAATGCAGCTGATTTCCTCACAGCCTATTATTTGAAGAGTCTAAAATTCCAGATTTTCTGCTTTTTTCAATTGCATTTCATTTGAACCTATCTCCTTTCCAGAGTGTTTGTAAGCCTTTCTTTTGGGATTCACAAGATTCCTTTTCCCTTCCCGAAAGGAAATTTCCTTTCGGGAAGGGAAAAGGAATCTAGCGATGTCAATGGGGACCAATAGAGGAATCTTTGGTGCATGTCCCTGCACTTGATGGCAGGCCATGCCTTTTGATGGCTTTGACTTTGGGAAAGATTTTTTCTTTTTTTGGTTGTTTTCTGAAGGGTTCATGCCATGTCCTTCATATCTTGCCCCCTAAGTTGTGTCTTCCTCCTTGACTTTTTCCCCTGCTTTTGCAACATCTGTGAGCTTAGTTTTGGCACCTTTTGGTCCTTTGCACTGCACCTGATAAAAACCCCAGGCAATTTTCTTAGAGTCACTAAATTTCCCAAATTTTCATTTTTTCTCCTCCAATTGCAATTCCTTTGATGTTGTCTCCATTCCAGCGTGTTTGTAGGTCCTTCTTTTCTCTTTTGGCCATCAGTGGGGATCAATTTTGGCAAGCTTTGCTGCATGTGCCTGCCCTTGGTGGCGTATTGCCTGCCTGCATATTGATGGCTTTGACTTTGGGAAAGATTTTTTCTATTTTTTTTTTTTATTATTTTAAGTGTTCATGCAATGTCCCTCACATCTTGCCCCCTAAGTTGAGTCTTCCTCCTTGACTTTTTCCCCTGCTTTTGCAACATCTGTGAGCTTAGTTTTGGCACCTTTTGGTCCTTTGCACTGCACCTGATATAAACCCCAGGCCATTTTCTTATAGAGTCAGTAATTTCCAAATTTTTTTTTTTTTTCTCCTCCAATTGCAATTCCTTTGATGTTGACTCCTTTCCAGCCTGTTTGTAGGTCCTTCTTTTCTGTTTTGGCCTTCAGTGGGGATCAATTTTGGCAAGCTTTGCTGCATGTGCCTGCCCTTGCTGGCGTATGGCCTGCCTGCATTTTGATGGCTTTGACTTTGGGAAAGATTTTTTCTTTTTTTTTATTTTTTATTATTTTAAGTATTCATGCCATGTCCCTCATATCTTGCCCCCTAAGTTGTGTCTTCCTCCTTGACTTTTTGCCCTGCTTTTGCAACATCTGTGAGCTTAGTTTTGGCACCTTTTGGTCCCTTGCAATGGAGCTGATTTCCTCACAGCCTATTTTTTGAAGAGACTAAAATTCCAGATTTTCTGCTTTTTTCAATTGCATTTCATTTGATCCTATCTCCCTTCCAGAGTGTTTGTAAGCCTTTCTTTTGGGATTCGCAAGATTCCTTTTCCCTTCCCGAAAGGAAATTTCATTTCCTTTCGGGAAGGGAAAAGGAATCTTGCGATTTCAATGGGCACAAATAGAGGAATCTTTGGTGCATGTCCCTGCACTTGATGGCAGGCCATGCCTTTTGATGGCTTTGAATTTGGGAAAGATTTTTTCTTTTTTTGGTTGTTTTCTGAAGTGTTCATGCCATGTCCCTGATATCTTGCCCCCTAAGTTGTGTCTTCCTCCTTGACTTTTTCCCCAGCTTTTGCAACATCTGTGAGCTTAGTTTTGGCATCTTTAGGTCCTTTGCCCTGCACCAGGTAAAACCCCAGGCCATTTTCTTAGAGTCACTAAATTTCCCAAATTTTCTTTTTTTTCTCCTCCAATTGCAATTCCTTTGATTTTGACTCCTTTCCAGCGTGTTTGTAGGTCCTTCTTTTCTTTTTTGCCTTCAGTGGGGATCAATTTTGGCAAGCTTTGCTGCATGTGCCTGCCCTTGCTGGCGTATGGCCTGCCTGCATTTTCATGGCTTTGACTTTGGGAAAGATTTTTTCTATTTTTTTTTTGTTTGTTTTAGGTATTCATGCCTTGTCCTTCATATCTTGCCCCCTAAGCTGTGTCTTCCTCCTTGACTTTTTCCCCTGCTTTTGCAACATCTGTGAGCTTAGGGTTGGCACATTTTTGTCCTTTGCACTGCACCTGATATAAACCCCAGGCCATTTTCTTAGAGTCACTAAATTTCCCAAATTTTCTTTTTTTCGCCTCCAATTGCAATTCCTTTGATGTTGTCTCCATTCCAGCGTGTTTGCAAGTCCCTTTTTCCTGTTTTGGCCTTCAGTGGGGATCAATTTTGGCAAGCTTTGCTGCATGTGCCTGCCCTTGGTGGCGTATGGCCTGCCTGCATTTTGATGGCTTTGACTTTGGGAAAGATTTTTTCTTTTTTTTTTTTTTTATTATTTTATTATTCATGCCATGTCCCTCATATCTTGCCCCCTAAGTTGTGTCTTCCTCCTTGACTTTTTCCCCTGCTTTTGCAACATCTGTGAGCTTAGTTTTTGCATCTTTTGGTCCTTTGCACTGCACCTGATATAAACCCAGGCCATTTTCTTAGAGTCACTAAATTTCCCAAATTTTCTTTTTTCTCCTCCAATTGCAATTCCTTTGATGTTGACTCCTTTCCAGCGTGTTTGTAGGTCCTTCTTTTCTGTTTTGGCCTTCAGTGGGGATCAATTTTGGCAAGCTTTGCTGCATGTGCCTGCCCTTGGTGGCGTATGGCCTGCCTGCATTTTGATGGCTTTGTCTTGGGGAAAATTTTTTTTTTTTTTTTTTTTTTTTATGTTTTAAGTATTCATGCCATGTCCCTCATATCTTGCTCCCTAAGTTGTGTCATCCTCCTTCAGTTTTTCCCCTGCTTTTGCAACATCTGTGAGCTTAGTTCTGCCACCTTTTGATCCTTTGCAATGCAGCTGATTTCCTCACAGCCTATTTTTTGAAGAGACTAAAATTCCAGATTTTCTGCTTTTTTCAATTGCATTTCATTTGAACCTATCTCCTTTCCAGAGTGTTTGTAAGCCTTTCTTTTGGGATTCGCAAGATTCCTTTTCCCTTCCCGAAAGGAAATTTCATTTCCTTTCGGGAGGGGAAAAGGAATCTTGCGATTTCAATGGGGACCAATAGAGGAATCTTTGGTGCATGTCCCTGCACTTGATGGCAGGCCATGCCTTTTGATGGCTTTGACTTTGGGAAAGATTTTTTTCTTTTTTTGGTTGTTTTCTGAAGGGTTCATGCCGTGTCCCTGATATCTGGCCCCTAAGTTGTGTCTTCCTCCTTGACTTTTTTCCCCTGCTTTTGCAACATCTGTGAGCTTAGTTTTGGCATCTTTTGGTCCTTTGCACTGCACCTGATAAAAACCCAGGCCACTTTCTAAGAGTCACTCAATTTCCCAAATTTTCTTTTTTTCTCCTCCAACTGCAATTCCTTTGATGTTGTCTCCATTCCAGCGTGTTTGTAGGTCCTCCTTTTCTGTTTTGGCCTTCAGTGGGGATCAATTTTGGCAAGCTTTGCTGCATGTGCCTGCCCTTGGTGGCGAATGGCCTGCCTGCATTTTGATGGCTTTGTCTTTGGGAAACATTTTTTCTTTTTTTTTTTTTTTATTATTTTAAGTATTCATGCCATGTCCCTCATATCTTGCCCCCTAAGTTGTGTCTTCCTCTTCGACTTTTTCCCCTGATTTTGCAACATCTGTGAGTTTAGTTTTGGCATCTTTTGGTCCTTTGCACTGCACCTGATATAAACGCAGGCCATTTTCTTAGAGTCACTATATTTCCCAAATTTTCATTTTTTCTCTTCCAATTGCAATTCCTTTGATGTTGACTCCTTTCCAGCGTGTTTGTAGGTCCTTCTTTTCTGTTTTGGCCTTCAGTGGGGATCAATTTTGGCAAGCTTTGCTGCATGTGCCTGCACTTGCTGGCGTATGGACTGCCTGCATTTTGATGGCTTTGACTTTGGGAAAGATTTTTTTTTTTTTTTTTTTTTTTGTTTCTTTTAAGTATTCATGCCATGTCCCTCATATCTTTCTTCCTAAGTTGTGTCATCCTCCTTGACTTTTTCCCCTGCTTTTGCAACATCTGTGAGCTTAGTTTTGGCATCTTTTGGTCCTTTGCCCTGCACCTGATAAAACCCCAGGCCATTTTCTTAGAGTCACTAAATTTCCCAAATTTTCTTTTTTTCTCCTCCAATTGCAATTCCTTTGATGTTGACTCCTTTCCAGCGTGTTTGTAGGTCCTTCTTTTCTGTTTTGGCCTTCAGTGGGGATCAATTTTGGCAAGCTTTGCTGCATGTGCCTGCCCTTGGTGGCGTATGGCCTGCCTGCATTTTGATGGCTTTGACTTTGGGAAAGATTTTTTCTTTTTTTTTTTTTTAATATTTTAAGTATTAATGCCATGTCCCTCATATCTTGCCCCCTAAGTTGTGTCTTCCTCCTTGACATTTTCCCCTGCTTTTGCAACATCTGTGAGCTTAGTTTTGGCATCTTTTGGTCCTTTGCACTGCGCCTGATATAAACGCCGGCTATTTTCTTAGAGTCACTCAATTTCCCAAATTTTCTTTTTCTCTCCTCCAACTGCAATTCCTTTGATGTTGACTCCTTTCCAGCGTGTTTGTAGGTCCTCCTTTTCTGTTTTGGCCTTCAGTGGGGATCAATTTTGGCAAGCTTTGCTGCATGTGCCTGCCCTTGGTGGCGTATGGCCTGCCTGCATTTGATGGCTTTGACTTTGGGAAAGATTTTTTCTTTTTTTTTTTTTTTGTTTCTTTTAAGTATTCACCCATGTCCCTCATATCTTGCTCCCTAAGTTGTGTCTTCCTCCTTGACTTTTTCCCCTGCTTTTGCAACATCTGTGAGCTTAGTTTTGGCATGTTTTGGTCTATTGCAATGCACCTGATATAAACCCAGGCCATTTTTTTAGAGTCAGTAATTTCCCAAATTTTCTTTTTTTCTCCTCCAATTGCAAATCCTTTGATGTTGACTCCTTTCCAGCGTGTTTGTAGGTCCTTCTTTTCTGTTTTGGCTTCAGTGGGGATCAATTTTGGCAAGCTTTTGCTGCATGTGCCTGCCCTTGGTGGCGTATGGCCTGCCTGCATTTTGATGGCTTTGACTTTGGGAAAAATTTTTTTGTTTTTTTTTTTTTTTGTTTTAAGTATTCATGCCATGTCCCTCACATCTTGCACCCAGAGTTGTGTCTTCCTCCTTGACTTTTTCCCCTGTTTTGCAACAGCTGTGAGCTTAGTTTTGGCCACCATTTTTTCCTTTGCAATGCAGCTGATTTCCTCACAGCCTATTTCTTGTAGAGACTAAAATTCCCGATTTTCTGCTTTTTTCAATTGCATTTCATTTGAACCTATCTCCTTTCCAGAGTGTTTGTAAGCCTTTCTTTTGGGATTCGCAAGATCCCTTTTCCCTTCCCGAAAGGAAATTTCATTTCCTATCGGGAAGGGAAAAGGAATCTTGCGACTTCAATGGGGACCAATAGAGGAATCTTTGGTGCATGTCCCTGCACTTGATGGCAGGCCATGCCTTTTGATGGCCTTGACGTTGGGAAAGATTTTTTTCTTTTTTTGGTTGTTTTCTGAAGTGTTCATGCCATGTCCCCTCATATCTTGCCCCCTAAGTTGTGTCTTCCTCCTTGACTTTTTCCCCTGCTTTTGCAACATCTGTGAGCTTAGTTTTGGCATCTTTTGGTCCTTTGCACTGCACCTGATATAAACGCAGGCCATTTTCTTATAGTCTCTAAATTTCCCAAATTTTCTTTTTTTCTCCTCCAATTGCAATTCCGTTGATGTTGACTCCTTTCCAGCATGTTTGTAGGCCCTTTTTTTCTGTTTTGGCCCTAAGTGGGGATCAGATTTGGCAAGCTTTGCTGCATGTGGCTGCCCTTGCTGGCGTATGGCCTGCCTGCATTTTGATGGCTTTGACTTTGGTAAAGATTTTTTCTGTATTTTTTTTTTTTTATTAATTTAAATATTCATGCCATGTCCCTTATATCTTGCCCCCTAAGTTGTGTCTTCCTCCTTGACTTTTTCCCCTGCTTTTGCAACATCTGTGAGCTTAGTTTTGGCATCTTTTGGTCCTTTGCACTGCACCTGATAAAACCCCAGGCCACTTTCTAAGAGTCACTAAATTTCCAAAATTTTCTTCTTTTCTCCTCCAATTGCAATTCCTTTGATATTGACTCCTTACCAGCGTGTTTTTAGGTCCTTCTTTTCTGTTTTGGCCTTCAGTGGGGATCAATTTTGGCAAGCTTTGCTGCATGTGCCTGCCCTTGGTGGCGTATGGCCTGCCTGCATTTTGATGGCTTTGACTTTGGGAAAGATTTTTTCTCTTTGACTTTGGGAAGATTTTTTCTTTTTTTTTTTTTTTAATTATTTTAAGTATTCATGCCATGTCCCCTCATATCTTGCCCCCTAAGTTGTGTCTTCCTCCTTGACTTTTTCCCCTGCTTTTGCAACATCTGTGAGCTTAGTTTTGGCACTTTTGGTCCTTTGCAATGCAGCTGATTTCCTCACAGCCTATTTTTTAAGAGACTAAAATTCCCGATTTTCTGCTTTTTTCAATTGCATTTCATTTGATCCTATCTCCCTTCCAGAGTATTTGAAAGCCTTTCTTTTGGGATTCGCAAGATTCCTTTTCCCTTCCCGAAAGGAAATTTCATTTCCTTTCGGGAAGGGAAAAGGAATCTTGCGATTTCAATGGGCACCAATAGAGGAATCTTTGGTGCATGTCCCTGCACTTGATGGCAGGCCATGCCTTTTGATGGCTTTGACTTTGGGAAAGATTTTTTTCTTTTTTTGGTTGTTTTCTGAAGTGTTCATGCCATGTCCCTCATATCTTGCCCCTAAGTTGTGTCTTCCTCCTTGACTTTTTCCCCTGCTTTTTGCAACATCTGTGAGCTTAGTTTTGGCATCTTTTGGTCGTTTGCACTGCACCTGATATAAACCCAGGCCATTTTGTTAGAGTCACTAAATTTCCAAAATTTTCTTTTTTTCTCCTCCAATTGCAATTCCTTTGATGTTTGACTCCTTTCCAGCATATTTGTAGATACTTCTTTTCTATTTTGGCCTTCAGTGGGGATCAATTTTGCAAGCTTTGCTGCATGTGCCTGCCCTTGGTGGCGTATGGCCTGCCTGCATTTTCATGGCTTTGACTTTGGGAAGGATTTTTTCTATTTCTTTTTTGTTTGTTTTAGGTATTCATGCCATGTCCATCATATCTTGCCCCTAAGCTGTGTCTTCCTCCTTGACTTTTTCCCTGCTTTTGCAACATCTGTGAGCTTAGTTTTGGCATCTTTTGGTCTTTGCACTGCACCTGATATAAACCAGAGGCCATTTTCTTAGAGTCACTAATTTCCCAAATTTTCTTTTTTTCTCCTCCAATTGCAATTCCTTTGATGTTGTCTCCATTCCAGCGTGTTTGCAAGTCCTTTTTTCTGTTTTGGCCTTCAGTGGGGATCAATTTTGGCAAGCTTTGCTGCATGTGCCTGCCCTTGGTGGCGTATGGCCTGCCTGCATTTTGATGGCTTTGACTTTGGGAAAGATTTTTTCTTTTTTTTTTTTTTAATTATTTTAAGTATTCATGCCATGTCCCTCATATCTTGCCCCTAAGTTGTGTCTTCCTCCTTGACTTTTTCCCTGCTTTTGCAACATCTGTGAGCTAAGTTTTGGCACATTTATGTCCTTTGCAATGCAGCTGATTCCTCACAGGCCTATTTTTTGAAGAGTCTAAAATTCCAGATTTTCTGCTTTTTTCAATTGCATTTCATTTGAACCTATCTCCTTTCCAGAGTGTTTGTAAGCCTTTCTTTTGCTATCCGCAAGATTCCTTTTCCTTTCCCGAAGGAAATTTCCTTTCGGGAAGGGAAAAGGAATCTAGCGATGTCAATGGGGACAATAGAGAAATCTTTGGTGAATGTCCCTGCACTTGATGGCAGGCCATGCCTTTTGATGGCTTTGACTTTGGAAAGATTTTTTCTTTTTTTGGTTGTTTTCTGAAGGGTTCATGCCATGTCCCTCATATCTTGCCCCCTAAGTTGTGTCTTCCTCCTTGACTTTTTCCCCTGCTTTTGCAACATCTGTGAGCTAGTTTTGGCATCTTTTGGTCCTTTGCACTGCACCTGATAAAACCCCGGGCAATTTTCTTAGAGTCACTAAATTTCCCAAATTTTCATTTTTTCTCCTCCAATTGCAATTCCTTTGATGTTGACTCCTTTCCAGCCTGTTTGTAGGTCCTTCTTTTCTGTTTTGGCCTTCAGTGGGGATCAATTTTGGCAAGCTTTGCTGCATGTGCCTGCCCTTGGTGGCGTATGGCCTGCCTGCATTTTGATGGCTTTGACTTTGGGAAAGATTTTTTCTTTTTTTTTTTTTTATTATTTTAAGTATTCATGCCATGTCCCTCATATCTTGCCCCCTAAGTTGTGTCTTCCTCCTTGACTTTTTCCCCTGCTTTTGCAACATCTGTGAGCTTAGTTTTGGCACCTTTTGGTCCTTTGCACTGCACCTGATATAAACCCAGGCCATTTTCTTATAGACACTTAATTTCCCAAATTTTCTTTTTTTCTCCTCCAATTGCAATTCCTTTGATGTTGACTCCTTTCCAGCGTGTTTGTAGGTCCTTCTTTTCTGTTTTGGCCTTCAGTGGGGATCAATTTTGGCAAGCTTTGCTGCATGTGCCTGCCCTTGGTGGCGTATGGCCTGCCTGCATTTTGATGGCTTTGACTTGGGAAAGATTTTTTCTTTTTTTTTTTTTTAATTATTTTAAGTATTCATGCCATGTCCCTCATATCTTGCCCCCTAAGTTGTGCTTTCCTCCTTGACTTTTTCCCCTGCTTTTGCAACATCTGTGAGCTTAGTTTTGGCACCTTTTGGTCCTTGCAATGGAGCTGATTTCCTCACAGCCTTTTTTTTGAAGAGACTAAAATTCCAGATTTTCTGCTTTTTTCATTGCATTTCATTTGATCCTATCTCCCTTCCAGAGTGTTTGTAAGCCTTTCTTTTGGGATTCGCAAGATTCCTTTTCCTTCCCGAAAGGAAATTTCATTTCCTTTCGGAAGGGAAAAGGAATCTTGCGATTTCAATGGGCACAAATAGAGGAATCTTGGTGCATGTCACTGCACTTGATGGCAGGCCATGCCTTTTGATGGCTTTGACTTTGGGAAAGATTTTTTTCTTTTTTGGTTGTTTTCTGAAGTGTTCATGCCATGTCCCTCATATCTTGCCCCTAAATTGTGTCTTCCTCCTTGACTTTTTCCCTGCTTTTGCAACATCTGTGAGCTTAGTTTTGGCATCTTTTGGTCGTTTGCACTGCACCTGATATAAACCCAGGCCATTTTGTTAGAGTCACTAAATTTCCAAAATTTCTTTTTTTTCTCCTCCAATTGCAATTCCTTTGATGTTGACTCCTTTCCAGCATATTTGTAGGTACTTCTTTTCTATTTTGGCCTTCAGTGGGGATCAATTTTGGCAAGCTTTGCTGCATGTGCCTGCCCTTGCTGGCGTATGGCCTGCCTGCATTTTCATGGCTTTGACTTTGGGAAAGATTTTTTCTAATTTTTTTTTGTTTGTTTTAGGTATTCATGCCATGTCCTTCATATCTTGCCCCCTAAGCTGTGTCTTCCTCCTTGACTTTTTCCCCTGCTTTTGCAACATCTGTGAGCTTAGTTTTGGCACCTTTTGGTCCTTTGCACTGCACCTGATATAAACCCCAGGCCATTTTCTTAGAGTCACTCAATTTCCCAAAAATATCTTTTTTTCTCCTTCAATTGCAATCCCTTTGATGTTGACTCCTTACCAGCGTGTTTTGAGGTCCTTCTTTTCTGTTTTGGCCTTCAGTGGGGATCAATTTTGGCAAGCTTTGCTGCATGTGCCTGCCCTTGGTGGCGTATGGCCTGCCTGCATTTTGATGGCTTTGACTTTGGGAAGGATGTTTTCTTTTTTTTTTTTTTGTTTCTTTTAAGCATTCATGCCATGTCCCTCATATCTTGCCCCCTAAGTTGTGTCTTCCTCCTTGACTTTTTCCCCTGCTTTTGCAACATCTGTGAGCTTAGTTTTGCCACCTTATGGTCCTTTGCAATGCAGCTGATTTCCTCACAGCCTATTTTTTGAAGAGACTAAAATTCCCGATTATCTGCTTTTTTCAATTGCATTTCATTTGAACCTATCTCCTTTCCAGAGTGTTTGTAAGCCTTTCTTTTGGGATTCGCAAGATTCCTTTTCCCTTCCCGAAAGGAAATTTCATTTCCTTTCGGGAAGGGAAAAGGAATCTTGCGATTTCAATGGGGACCAATAGAGGAATCTTTGGTGCATGTCCCTGCACTTGATGGCAGGCAATGACTTTTGATGGCCTTGACTTTGGGAAAGATTTTTTTCTTTTTTTGGTTGTTTTCCGAAGGGTTCATGCCATGTCCCTCATATCTTGCCCTCTAAGTTGTGTCTTCCTCCTTGACTTTTTCCCCTGCTTTTGCAACATCTGTGAGCTTAGTTTTGGCATCTTTTGTTCCTTTGCCCTGCACCTGATAAAACCCCAGGCCACTTTCTAAGAGTCACTCAATTTCCCAAATTTTCTTTTTTTCTCCTCCAATTGCAATTCCTTTGATGTTGACTCCTTTCCAGCGTGTTTGTAGGTCCTTCTTTTCTGTTTTGGCCTTCAGTGGGGATCAATTTTGGCAAGCATTGCTGCATGTGCCTGCCCTTGGTGGCGTATGGCCTGCCTGCATTTTGATGGCTTTGACTTTGGGAAAGATTTTTTCTTTTTTTTTTTTTTTTTGTTTCTTTTAAGTATTCATGCCATGTCCCTCATATCTTTCTCCCTAAGTTGTGTCATCCTCCTTCAGTTTTTCCCCTGCTTTTGCAACATCTGTGAGCTTAGTTTTGGCATCTTTTGGTCCTTTGCCCTGCACCTGATAAAACCCCAGGCCATTTTCTTAGAGTCAGTAAATTTGCAAAATTTTCTTTTTTTCTCCTCCAATTGCAATTCCTTTGATGTTGACTCCTTTCCAGCGTGTTTGTAGGTCCTTCTTTTCTGTTTTGGCCTTCAGTGGGGATCAATTTTGGCAAGCTTTGCTGCATGTGCCTGCCCTTGGTGGCGTATGGCCTACCTGCATTTTGATGGCTTTGACTTTGGGAAAGATTTTTTCTTTTTTTTTTTTTAATATTTTAAGTATTAATGCCATGTCCCTCATATCTTGCCCCCTAAGTTGTGTCTTCCTCCTTGACATTTTCCCTGCTTTTGCAACATCTGTGAGCTTAGTTTTGGCATCTTTTGGTCCTATGCACTGCGCCTGATATAAACGCAGGCTATTTTCTTAGAGTCACTCAATTTCCCAATTTTCTTTTTCTCTCCTCCAACTGCAATTCCTTTGATGTTGACTCCATTCCAGCGTCTTTGTAGGTCCTTCTTTTCTGTTTTGGCCTTCAGTGGGGATCAATTTTGGCAAGCTTTGCTGCATGTGCCTGCCCTTGCTGGCGTATGGCCTGCCTGCATTTGATGGCTTTGACTTTGGGAAAGATTTTTTCTTTTTTTTTTTTTTTATTATTTTAAGTATTCATGCCATGTCCCTCATATCTTGCCCCCTAAGTTGTGTCTTCCTCCTTGACTTTTTCCCCTGCTTTTGCAACATCTGTGAGCTTAGTTTTGGCACCTTTTGGTCCTTTGCACTGCACCTGATAAAACCCCGGGCAATTTTCTTAGAGTCACTAAATTTCCCAAATTTTCATTTTTCTCGTGCAATTGCAATTCCTTTGATGTTGTCTCCATTCCAGCGTGTTTGTAGGTCCTTCTTTTCTGTTTTGGCCTTCAGTGGGGATCAATTTTGGCAAGCTTTGCTGCATGTGCCTGCCCTTGCTGGCGTATGGCCTGCCTGCATTTTGATGGCTTTGACTTTGGGAAAGATTTCTTCTTTTTTTTTTTCATTATTTTAAGTGTTCATGCCATGTCCCTCATATCTTGCCCCCTAAGTTGAGTCTTCCTCCTTGACTTTTTCCCCTGCTTTTGCAACATCTGTGAGCTTAGTTTTGGCACCTTTTGGTCCTTTGCACTGCACCTGATATAAACCCAGGCCATTTTTTTATAGACACTTAATTTCCCAAATTTTCTTTTTTTCTCCTCCAATTGCAATTCCTTTGATGTTGACTCCTTTCCAGCGTGTTTGTAGGTCCTTCTTTTCTGTTTTGGCCTTCAGTGGGGATCAATTTGGCAAGCTTTGCTGCATGTGCCTGCCCTTGGTGGCGTATGGCCTGCCTGCATTTTGATGGCTTTGACTTTGGGAAAGATTTTTTCTTTTTTTTTTTTTTTAATTCTTTTAAGTATTCATGCCATGTCCCTCATATCTTGCCCCCTAAGTTGTGTCTTCCTCCTTGACTTTTTCCCTGCTTTTTGCAACATCTGTGAGCTTAGTTTTGGCACCTTTTGGTCCCTTGCAATGGAGCTGATTTCCTCACAGCCTTTTTTTGAAGAGACTAAAATTCCAGATTTTCTGCTTTTTTCAATTGCATTTCATTTGATCCTATCTCCCTTCCAGAGTGTTTGTAAGCCTTTCTTTTGGGATTCGCAAGATTCCTTTTCCCTTCCCGAAAGGAAATTTCATTTCCTTTCGGGAAGGGAAAAGGAATCTTGCGATTTCAATGGGCACAAATAGAGGAATCTTTGGTGCATGTCACTGCACTTGATGGCAGGCCATGCCTTTTGATGGCTTTGACTTTGGGAAAGATTTTTTTCTTTTTTTGGTTGTTTTCTGAAGTGTTCATGCCATGTCCCTCATATCTTGCCCCCTAAATTGTGTCTTCCTCCTTGACTTTTTCCCCTGCTTTTGCAACATCTGTGAGCTTAGTTTTGGCATCTTTTGGTCGTTTGCACTGCACCTGATATAAACCCAGGCCATTTTGTTAGAGTCACTAAATTTCCAAAATTTTCTTTTTTTCTCCTCCAATTGCAATTCCTTTGATGTTGACTCCTTTCCAGCATATTTGTAGGTACTTCTTTTCTATTTTGGCCTTCAGTGGGGATCAATTTTGGCAAGCTTTGCTGCATGTGCCTGCCCTTGCTGGCGTATGGCCTGCCTGCATTTTGATGGCTTTGACTTTGGGAAAGATTTTTTCTTTTTTTTTTTTTTTAATTATTTTAAGTATTCATGCCATGTCCCTCATATCTTGCCCCCTAAGTTGTGTCTTCCTCCTTGACTTTTTCCCCTGCTTTTGCAACATCTGTGAGCTTAGTTTTGGCACCTTTTGGTCCTTTGCAATGCAGCTGATTTCCTCACAGCCTATTTTTTAAGAGACTAAAATTCCCGATTTTCTGCTTTTTTCAATTGCATTTCATTTGATCCTATCTCCCTTCCAGAGTATTTGAAAGCCTTTCTTTTGGGATTCGCAAGATTCCTTTTCCCTTCCCGAAAGAAAATTTCATTTCCTTTCGGGAAGGGAAAAGGAATCTTGCGATTTCAATGGGCACAATAGAGGAATCTTTGGTGCATGTCCCTGCACTTGATGGCAGGCCATGCCTTTTGATGGCTTTGACTTTGGGAAAGATTTTTTTCTTTTTTTGGTTGTTTTCTGAAGTGTTCATGCCATGTCCCTCATATCTTGCCCCCTAAGTTGTGTCTTCCTCCTTGACTTTTTCCCCTGCTTTTGCAACATCTGTGAGCTTAGTTTTGGCATCTTTTGGTCGTTTGCACTGCACCTGATATAACCCAGGCCATTTTGTTAGAGTCACTAAATTTCCAAAATTTTCTTTTTTTCTCCTCCAATTGCAATTCCTTTGATGTTGACTCCTTTCCAGCATATTTGTAGATACTTCTTTTCTATTTTGGCCTTCAGTGGGGATCAATTTTGGCAAGCTTTGCTGCATGTGCCTGCCCTTGGTGGCTATGGCCTGCCTGCATTTTCATGGCTTTGACTTTGGGAAGGATTTTTTCTATTTCTTTTTGTTTGTTTTAGGTATTCATGCCATGTCCATCATATCTTGCCCCCTAAGCTGTGTCTTCCTCCTTGACTTTTTCCCCTGCTTTTGCAACATCTGTGAGCTTAGTTTTGGCATCTTTTGGTCCTTTGCACTGCACCTGATATAAACCAGAGGCCATTTTCTTAGAGTCACTAAATTTCCCAAATTTTCTTTTTTTCTCCTCCAATTGCAATTCCTTTGATGTTGTCTCCATTCCAGCGTGTTTGCAAGTCCTTTTTTCTGTTTTGGCCTTCAGTGGGGATCAATTTTGGCAAGCTTTGCTGCATGTCGCCTGCCCTTGGTGGCGTATGGCCTGCCTGCATTTTGATGGCTTTGACTTTGGGAAAGATTTTTTCTTTTTTTTTTTTTTTATTATTTTAAGTATTCATGCCATGTCCCTCATATCTTGCCCCCTAAGTTGTGTCTTCCTCCTTGACTTTTTCCCCTGCTTTTGCAACATCTGTGAGCTAAGTTTTGGCACATTTATGTCCTTTGCAATGCAGCTGATTTCCTCACAGCCTATTTTTTGAAGAGTCTAAAATTCCAGATTTTCTGCTTTTTTCAATTGCATTTCATTTGAACCTATCTCCTTTCCAGAGTGTTTGTAAGCCTTTCTTTTGCTATCCGCAAGATTCCTTTCCTTTCCGAAAGGAAATTTCCTTTCGGGAAGGGAAAAGGAATCTAGCGATGTCAATGGGGACCAATAGAGAAATCTTTGGTGAATGTCCCTGCACTTGATGGCAGGCCATGCCTTTTGATGCTTTGACTTTGGGAAAGATTTTTTCTTTTTTTGGTTGTTTTCTGAAGGGTTCATGCCATGTCCCTCATATCTTGCCCCCTAAGTTGTGTCTTCCTCCTTGACTTTTTCCCCTGCTTTTGCAACATCTGTGAGCTTAGTTTTGGCATCTTTTGGTCCTTTGCACTGCACCTGATAAAACCCCGGGCAATTTTCTTAGAGTCACTAAATTTCCCAAATTTTCATTTTTTCTCCTCCAATTGCAATTCCTTTGATGTTGACTCCTTTCAGCCTGTTTGTAGGTCCTTCTTTTCTGTTTTGGCCTTCAGTGGGGATCAATTTTGGCAAGCTTTGCTGCATGTGCCTGCCCTTGGTGGCGTATGGCCTGCCTGCATTTTGATGGCTTTGACTTTGGGAAAGATTTTTTCTTTTTTTTTTTTTTATTATTTTAAGTATTCATGCATGTCCCTCATATCTTGCCCCCTAAGTTGTGTCTTCCTCCTTGACTTTTTCCCCTGCTTTTGCAACATCTGTGAGCTTAGTTTTGGCACCTTTTGGTCCTTTGCACTGCACCTGATATAAACCCAGGCCATTTTCTTATAGACACTTAATTTCCCAAATTTTCTTTTTTTCTCCTCCAATTGCAATTCCTTTGATGTTGACTCCTTTCCAGCGTGTTTGTAGGTCCTTCTTTTCTGTTTTGGCCTTCAGTGGGGATCATTTTGGCAAGCTTTGCTGCATGTGCCTGCCCTTGGTGGCGTATGGCCTGCTGCATTTTGATGGCTTTGACTTTGGGAAAGATTTTTTCTTTTTTTTTTTTTTAATTATTTTAAGTATTCATGCCATGTCCCTCATATCTTGCCCCCTAAGTTGTGTCTTCCTCCTTGACTTTTTCCCCTGCTTTTGCAACATCTGTGAGCTTAGTTTTGGCACCTTTTGGTCCCTTGCAATGGAGCTGATTTCCTCACAGCCTTTTTTTTGAAGAGACTAATATTCCAGATTTTCTGCTTTTTTCAATTGCATTTCATTTGATCCTATCTCCCTTCCAGAGTGTTTGTAAGCCTTTCTTTTGGGATTCGCAAGATTCCTTTTCCCTTCCCGAAAGGAAATTTCATTTCCTTTCGGAAGGGAAAAGGAATCTTGCGATTTCAATGGGCACAAATAGAGGAATCTTTGGTGCATGTCACTGCACTTGATGGCAGGCCATGCCTTTTGATGGCTTTGACTTTGGGAAAGATTTTTTTCTTTTTTTGGTTGTTTTCTGAAGTGTTCATGCCATGTCCCTCATATCTTGCCCCCTAAATTGTGTCTTCCTCCTTGACTTTTTCCCCTGCTTTTGCAACATCTGTGAGCTTAGTTTTGGCATCTTTTGGTCGTTTGCACTGCACCTGATATAAACCCAGGCCATTTTGTTAGAGTCACTAAATTTCCAAAATTTTCTTTTTTTCTCCTCCAATTGCAATTCCTTTGATGTTGACTCCTTTCCAGCATATTTGTAGGTACTTCTTTTCTATTTTGGCCTTCAGTGGGGATCAATTTTGGCAAGCTTTGCTGCATGTGCCTGCCCTTGCTGGCGTATGGCCTGCCTGCATTTTCATGGCTTTGACTTTGGGAAAGATTTTTTCTATTTTTTTTTTGTTTGTTTTAGGTATTCATGCCATGTCCTTCATATCTTGCCCCCTAAGCTGTGTCTTCCTCCTTGACTTTTTCCCCTGCTTTTGCAACATCTGTGAGCTTAGTTTTGGCACCTTTTGGTCCTTTGCACTGCACCTGATATAAACCCCAGGCCATTTTCTTAGAGTCACTAAATTTCCCAAATTTTCTTTTTTTCTCCTCCAATTGCAATTCCTTTGATGTTGTCTCCATTCCAGCGTTTTTGCAAGTCCTTTTTTCTGTTTTGGCCTTCAGTGGGGATCAATTTTGGCAAGCTTTGCTGCATGTGCCTGCCCTTGGTGGCGTATGGCCTGCCTGCATTTTGATGGCTTTGACTTTGGGAAAGATTTTTTCTTTTGTTTTTTTTTATTATTTTAAGTATTCATGCCATGTCCCTCATATCTTGCTCCCTAAGTTGTGTCATCCTCCTTCAGTTTTTCCCCTGCTTTTGCAACATCTGTGAACTTAGTTTTGGCACCTTTTGATCCTTTGCAATGCAGCTGATTTCCTCACAGCCTATTTTTGAAGAGACTAAAATTCCCGATTTTCTGCTTTTTTCAATTGCATTTCATTTGAACCTATCTCCTTTCCAGAGTGTTTGTAAGCCTTTCTTTTGGGATTCGCAAGATTCCTTTTCCCTTCCCGAAAGGAAATTTCATTTCCTTTTGGAAGGGAAAAGGAATCTTGCGATTTCAATGGGGACCAATAGAGGAATCTTTGGTGCATGTCCCTGCACTTGATGGCAGGCCATGCCTTTTGATGGCTTTGACTTTGGGAAAGATTTTTTTCTTTTTTTGGTTGTTTTCTGAAGGGTTCATGCCGTGTCCCTGATATCTTGCCCCCTAAGTTCTGTCTTCCTCTTTGACTTTTTCCCCTGCTTTTGCAACATCTGTGAGCTTAGTTTTGGCATCTTTTGGTCCTTTGCACTGCACCTGATATAAACGCAGGCCATTTTCTTAGAGTCACTCAATTTCCCAAAAATATCTTTTTTTCTCCTTCAATTGCAATCCCTTTGATGTTGACTCCTTACCAGCGTGATTGAGGTCCTTCTTTTCTGTTTTGGCCTTCAGTGGGGATCAATTTTGGCAAGCTTTGCTGCATGTGCCTGCCCTTGGTGGCGTATGGCCTGCCTGCATTTTGATGGCTTTGACTTTGGGAAGGATGTTTTCTTTTTTTTTTTTTTGTTTCTTTTAAGCATTCATGCCATGTCCCTCATATCTTGCCCCCTAAGTTGTGTCTTCCTCCTTGACTTTTTCCCCTGCTTTTGCAACATCTGTGAGCTTAGTTTTGCCACCTTATGGTCCTTTGCAATGCAGCTGATTTCCTCACAGCCTATTTTTTGAAGAGACTAATATTCCCGATTATCTGCTTTTTTCAATTGCATTTCATTTGAACCTATCTCCTTTCCAGAGTGTTTGTAAGCCTTTCTTTTGGGATTCGCAAGATTCCTTTTCCCTTCCCGAAAGGAAATTTCATTTCCTTTCGGGAAGGGAAAAGGAATCTTGCGATTTCAATGGGGACCAATAGAGGAATCTTAGGTGCATGTCCCTGCACTTGATGGCAGGCAATGACTTTTGATGGCCTTGACTTTGGGAAAGATTTTTTTTCTTTTTTTGGTTGTTTTCCGAAGGGTTCATGCCATGTCCCTCATATCTTGCCCTCTAAGTTGTGTCTTCCTCCTTGACTTTTTCCCCTGCTTTTGCAACATCTGTGAGCTTAGTTTTGGCATCTTTTGTTCCTTTGCCCTGCACCTGATAAAACCCCAGGCCACTTTCTAAGAGTCACTCAATTTCCCAAATTTTCTTTTTTTCTCCTCCAATTGCAATTCCTTTGATGTTGACTCCTTTCCAGCGTGTTTGTAGGTCCTTCTTTTCTGTTTTGGCCTTCAGTGGGGATCAATTTTGGCAAGCATTGCTGCATGTGCCTGCCCTTGGTGGCGTATGGCCTGCCTGCATTTTGATGGCTTTGACTTTGGGAAAGATTTTTTCTTTTTTTTTTTTTTTTGTTTCTTTTAAGTATTCATGCCATGTCCCTCATATCTTTCTCCCTAAGTTGTGTCATCCTCCTTCAGTTTTTCCCCTGCTTTTGCAACATCTGTGAGCTTAGTTTTGGCATCTTTTGGTCCTTTGCCCTGCACCTGATAAAACCCCAGGCCATTTTCTTAGAGTCAGTAAATTTCCAAAATTTTCTTTTTTTCTCCTCCAATTGCAATTCCTTTGATGTTGACTCCTTTCCAGCGTGTTTGTAGGTCCTTCTTTTCTGTTTTGGCCTTCAGTGGGGATCAATTTTGGCAAGCTTTGCTGCCTTGCCCTTGGTGGCGTATGGCCTGACTGCATTTTGATGGCTTTGACTTTGGGAAAGATTTTTTCTTTTTTTTTTTTAATATTTTAAGTATTAATGCCATGTCCTCATATCTTGCCCCTAAGTTGTGTCTTCCTCCTTGACATTTTCCCCTGCTTTTGCAACATCTGTGAGCTTAGTTTTGGCATCTTTTGGTCCTATGCACTGCGGCCTGATATAAACGCAGGCTATTTTCTTAGAGTCACTCAATTTCCCAAATTTTCTTTTTCTCTCCTCCAACTGCAATTCCTTTGATGTTGACTCCATTCCAGCGTCTTTGTAGGTCCTTCTTTTCTGTTTTGGCCTTCAGTGGGGATCAATTTTGGCAAGCTTTGCTGCATGTGGCCTGCCCTTGCTGGCCGTATGGCCTGCCTGCATTTGATGGCCTTTGACTTTGGGAAAGATTTTTTCTTTTTTTTTTTTTTATTATTTTAAGTATTCATGCCATGTCCCCCTCATATCTTGCCCCTAAGTTGTGTCTTCCTCCTTGACTTTTTCCCCTGCTTTTTGCAACATCTGTGAGCTTAGTTTTGGCACCTTTTGGTCCTTTGCACTGCACCTGATAAAACCCCGGGCAATTTTCTTAGAGTCACTAAATTTCCCAAATTTTCATTTTTCTCGTGCAATTGCAATTCCTTTGATGTTGTCTCCATTCCAGCGTGTTTGTAGGTCCTTCTTTTCTGTTTTGGCCTTCAGTGGGGATCAATTTTGGCAAGCTTTGCTGCATGTGCCTGCCCTTGCTGGCGTATGGCCTGCCTGCATTTTGATGGCTTTGACTTTGGGAAAGATTTCTTCTTTTTTTTTTTTCATTATTTTAAGTGTTCATGCCATGTCCCTCATATCTTGCCCCCTAAGTTGAGTCTTCCTCCTTGACTTTTTTCCCCTGCTTTTGCAACATCTGTGAGCTTAGTTTTGGCACCTTTTGGTCCTTTGCACTGCACCTGATATAAACCCAGGCCATTTTTTTATAGACACTTTAATTTCCCAAATTTTCTTTTTTTCTCCTCCAATTGCAATTCCTTTGATGTTGACTCCTTTCCAGCGTGTTTGTAGGTCCTTCTTTTCTGTTTTGGCCTTCAGTGGGGATCAATTTTGGCAAGCTTTGCTGCATGTGCCTGCCCTTGGTGGCGTATGGCCTGCCTGCATTTTGATGGCTTTGACTTTGGGAAAGATTTTTTCTTTTTTTTTTTTTTTAATTATTTTAAGTATTCATGCCATGTCCCTCATATCTTGCCCCCTAAGTTGTGTCTTCCTCCTTGACTTTTTCCCCTGCTTTTGCAACATCTGTGAGCTTAGTTTTGGCACCTTTTGGTCCCTTGCAATGGAGCTGATTTCCTCACAGCCTTTTTTTTGAAGAGACTAAAATTCCAGATTTTCTGCTTTTTTCAATTGCATTTCATTTGATCCTATCTCCCTTCCAGAGTGTTTGTAAGCCTTTCTTTTGGGATTCGCAAGATTCCTTTTCCCTTCCCGAAAGGAAATTTCATTTCCTTTCGGGAAGGGAAAAGGAATCTTGCGATTTCAATGGGCACAAATAGAGGAATCTTTGGTGCATGTCACTGCACTTGATGGCAGGCCATGCCTTTTGATGGCTTTGACTTTGGGAAAGATTTTTTTCTTTTTTTGGTTGTTTTCTGAAGTGTTCATGCCATGTCCCTCATATCTTGCCCCCTAAATTGTGTCTTCCTCCTTGACTTTTTCCCCTGCTTTTGCAACATCTGTGAGCTTAGTTTTGGCATCTTTTGGTCGTTTGCACTGCACCTGATATAAACCCAGGCCATTTTGTTAGAGTCACTAAATTTCCAAAATTTTCTTTTTTTCTCCTCCAATTGCAATTCCTTTGATGTTGACTCCTTTCCAGCATATTTGTAGGTACTTCTTTTCTATTTTGGCCTTCAGTGGGGATCAATTTTGGCAAGCTTTGCTGCATGTGCCTGCCCTTGCTGGCGTATGGCCTGCCTGCATTTTCATGGCTTTGACTTTGGGAAAGATTTTTTCTATTTTTTTTTTGTTTGTTTTAGGTATTCATGCCATGTCCTTCATATCTTGCCCCCTAAGCTGTGTCTTCCTCCTTGACTTTTTCCCCTGCTTTTGCAACATCTGTGAGCTTAGTTTTGGCACCTTTTGGTCCTTTGCACTGCACCTGATATAAACCCCAGGCCATTTTCTTAGAGTCACTAAATTTCCCAAATTTTCTTTTTTTCTCCTCCAATTGCAATTCCTTTGATGTTGTCTCCATTCCAGCGTGTTTGCAAGTCCTTTTTTCTGTTTTGGCCTTCAGTGGGGATCAATTTTGGCAAGCTTTGCTGCATGTGCCTGCCCTTGGTGGCGTATGGCCTGCCTGCATTTTGATGGCTTTGACTTTGGGAAAGATTTTTTCTTTTGTTTTTTTTTATTATTTTAAGTTATCATGCCATGTCCCTCATATCTTGCTCCCTAAGTTGTGTCATCCTCCTTCAGTTTTTCCCCTGCTTTTGCAACATCTGTGAACTTAGTTTTGGCACCTTTTGATCCTTTGCAATGCAGCTGATTTCCTCACAGCCTATTTTTTGAAGAGACTAAAATTCCCGATTTTCTGCTTTTTTCAATTGCATTTCATTTGAACCTATCTCCCTTCCAGAGTGTTTGTAAGCCTTTCTTTTGGGATTCGCAAGATTCCTTTTCCCTTCCCGAAAGGAAATTTCATTTCCTTTCGGGAAGGGAAAAGGAATCTTGCGATTTCAATGGGCACAAATAGAGGAATCTTTGGTGCATGTCACTGCACTTGATGGCAGGCCATGCCTTTTGATGGCTTTGACTTTGGGAAAGATTTTTTTCTTTTTTTGGTTGTTTTCTGAAGTGTTCATGCCATGTCCCTCATATCTTGCCCCCTAAATTGTGTCTTCCTCCTTGACTTTTTCCCCTGCTTTTGCAACATCTGTGAGCTTAGTTTTGGCACCTTTTGGTCCTTTGCACTGCACCTGATATAAACCCCAGGCCATTTTCTTAGAGTCACTAAATTTCCCAAATTTTCTTTTTTTCTCCTCCAATTGCAATTCCTTTGATGTTGTCTCCATTCCAGCGTGTTTGCAAGTCCTTTTTTCTGTTTTGGCCTTCAGTGGGGATCAATTTTGGCAAGCTTTGCTGCATGTGCCTGCCCTTGGTGGCGTATGGCCTGCCTGCATTTTGATGGCTTTGACTTTGGGAAAGATTTTTTATTTTGTTTTTTTTTATTATTTTAAGTATTCATGCCATGTCCCTCATATCTTGCCCCCTAAGTTGTGTCTTCCTCCTTGACTTTTTCCCCTGCTTTTGCAACATCTGTGAGCTTAGTTTTTGCATCTTTTCGTCCTTTGCTCTGCACCTGATATAAACCCAGGCCATTTTCTTAGAGTCACTAAATTTCCCATATTTTCTTTATTTCTCCTCCAATTGCAAATCCTTTGATGTTGTCTCTATTCCAGCGTGTTTGTAAGTCCTTCTTTTCTGTTTTGGCCTTCAGTGGGGATCAATTTTGGCAAGCTTTGCTGCAAGTGCCTGCCCTTGGTGGCGTATGGCCTGCCTGCATTTTGATGGCTTTGATTTGGGAAAGATTTTTTCTATTTTTTTTTTTTATTGTTATAAGTATTCACGCCATGTCCCTCATATCTTGCCCCCTAAGTTGTGTCTTCCTCCTTGACTTTTTCCCCAGCTTTTGCAACATCTGTGAGCTTAGTTTTGGCAACTTTTGGTCTATTGCAATGCACCTGATATAAACCCAGGCCATTTTTTTAGAGTCAGTAATTTAACAAATTTCTTTTTTTCTCCTCCAATTGCAAATCCTTTGATGTTGACTCCTTTCCAGCGTGTTTGTAGGTCCTTCTTTTCTGTTTTGGCCTTCAGTGGGGATCAATTTTGGCAAGCTTTGCTGCATGTGCCTGCCCTTGGTGGCGTATGGCCTGCCTGCATTTTGATGGCTTTGTCTTGGGGAAAATTTTTTTTTTTTTTTTTTTTTTTTATGTTTTAACTATTCATGCCATGTCCCTCATATCTTGCTCCCTAAGTTGTGTCATCCTCCTTCAGTTTTTCCCCTGCTTTTGCAACATCTGTGAACTTAGTTCTGCCACCTTTTGATCCTTTGCAATGCAGCTGATTTCCTCACAGCCTATTTTTTGAAGAGACTAAAATTCCCGATTTTCTGCTTTTTTCAATTGCATTTCATTTGAACCTATCTCCTTTCCAGAGTGTTTGTAAGCCTTTCTTTTGGGATTCGCAAGATTCCTTTTCCCTTCCCGAAAGGAAATTTCATTTCCTTTCGGGAAGGGAAAAGGAATCTTGCGATTTCAATGGGCACCAATAGAGGAATCTTTGGTGCATGTCCCTGCACTTGATGGCAGGCCATGCCTTTTTATGGCTTTGACTTTGGGAAAGATTTTTTTCTTTTTTTGGTTGTTTTCTGAAGGGTTCATGCCGTGTCCCTGATATCTTGCCCCCTAAGTTGTGTCTTCCTCCTTGACTTTTTCCCCTGCTTTTGCAACATTTGTGAGCTTAGTTTTGGCATCTTTTGGTCCTTTGCACTGCACCTGATATAAACGCAGGCCATTTTCTTAGAGTCACTCAATTTCCCAAAAATATCTTTTTTTCTCCTCCAATTGCAATCCCTTTGATGTTGACTCCTTACCAGCGTGTTTTTAGGTCCTTCTTTTCTGTTTTGGCCTTCAGTGGGGATCAATTTTGGCAAGCTTTGCTGCATGTGCCTGCCCTTGGTGGCGTATGGCCTGCCTGCATTTTGATGGCTTTGACTTTGGGAAGGATGTTTTCTTTTTTTTTTTTTTTGTTTCTTTTAAGCATTCATGCCATGTCCCTCATATCTTGCCCCCTAAGTTGTGTCTTCCTCCTTGACTTTTTCCCCTGCTTTTGCAACATCTGTGAGCTTAGTTTTGCCACCTTATGGTCCTTTGCAATGCAGCTGATTTCCTCACAGCCTATTTTTTGAAGAGACTAAAATTCCCGATTATCTGCTTTTTTCAATTGCATTTCATTTGAACCTATCTCCTTTCCAGAGTGTTTGTAAGCCTTTCTTTTGGGATTCGCAAGATTCCTTTTCCCTTCCCGAAAGGAAATTTCATTTCCTTTCGGGAAGGGAAAAGGAATCTTGCGATTTCAATGGGGACCAATAGAGGAATCTTAGGTGCATGTCCCTGCACTTGATGGCAGGCCATGACTTTTGATGGCCTTGACTTTGGGAAAGATTTTTTTCTTTTTTTGGTTGTTTTCCGAAGGGTTCATGCCATGTCCCTCATATCTTGCCCTCTAAGTTGTGTCTTCCTCCTTGACTTTTTCCCCTGCTTTTGCAACATCTGTGAGCTTAGTTTTGGCATCTTTTGTTCCTTTGCCCTGCACCTGATAAAACCCCAGGCCACTTTCTAAGAGTCACTCAATTTCCCAAATTTTCTTTTTTTCTCCTCCAATTGCAATTCCTTTGATGTTGACTCCTTTCCAGCGTGTTTGTAGGTCCTTCTTTTCTGTTTTGGCCTTCAGTGGGGATCAATTTTGGCAAGCTTTGCTGCATGTGCCTGCCCTTGGTGGCGTATGGCCTGCCTGCATTTTGATGGCTTTGACTTTGGGAAAGATTTTTTCTTTTTTTTTTTTTTTTTTGTTTCTTTTAAGTATTCATGCCATGTCCCTCATATCTTTCTCCCTAAGTTGTGTCATCCTCCTTCAGTTTTTCCCCTGCTTTTGCAACATCTGTGAGCTTAGTTTTGGCATCTTTTGGTCCTTTGCCCTGCACCTGATAAAACCCCAGGCCATTTTCTTAGAGTCAGTAAATTTCCCAAATTTTCTTTTTTTCTCCTCCAATTGCAATTCCTTTGATGTTGACTCCTTTCCAGCGTGTTTGTAGGTCCTTCTTTTCTGTTTTGGCCTTCAGTGGGGATCAATTTTGGCAAGCTTTGCTGCATGTGCCTGCCCTTGGTGGCGTATGGCCTGCCTGCATTTTGATGGCTTTGACTTTGGGAAAGATTTTTTCTTTTTTTTTTTTTTAATATTTTAAGTATTAATGCCATGTCCCTCATATCTTGCCCCCTAAGTTGTGTCTTCCTCCTTGACATTTTCCCCTGCTTTTGCAACATCTGTGAGCTTAGTTTTGGCATCTTTTGGTCCTATGCACTGCGCCTGATATAAACGCAGGCTATTTTCTTAGAGTCACTCAATTTCCCAAATTTTCTTTTTCTCTCCTCCAACTGCAATTCCTTTGATGTTGACTCCATTCCAGCGTGTTTGTAGGTCCTTCTTTTCTGTTTTGGCCTTCAGTGGGGATCAATTTTGGCAAGCTTTGCTGCATACGCCTGCCCTTGCTGGCGTATGGCCTGCCTGCATTTGATGGCTTTGACTTTGGGAAAGATTTTTTCTTTTTTTTTTTTTTTGTTTCTTTTAAGTATTCACCCATGTCCCTCATATCTTGCTCCCTAAGTTGTGTCTTCCTCCTTGACTTTTTCCCCTGCTTTTGCAACATCTGTGAGCTTAGTTTTGGCATGTTTTGGTCTATTGCAATGCACCTGATATAAACCCAGGCCATTTTTTTAGAGTCAGTAATTTCCCAAATTTTCTTTTTTTCTCTTCCAATTGCGATTCCTTTGATGTTGACTCCTTTCCAGCGTGTTTGTTGGTCCTTCTTTTCTGTTTTGGCTTCAGTGGGGATCAATTTTGGCAAGCTTTGCTGCATGTGCCTGCCCTTGGTGGCGTATGGCCTGCCTGCATTTTGATGGCTTTGACTTTGGGAAAAATTTTTTTTTTTTTTTTTTTTTTTTGTTTTAAGTATTCATGCCATGTCCCTCACATCTTGCTCCCAGAGTTGTGTCTTCCTCCTTGACTTTTTCCCCTGTTTTGCAACATCTGTGAGCTTAGTTTTGGCCACCTTTTTTTCCTTTGCAATGCAGCTGATTTCCTTACAGCCTATTTCTTGTAGAGACTAAAATTCCCGATTTTCTGCTTTTTTCAATTGCATTTCATTTGAACCTATCTCCTTTCCAGAGTGTTTGTAAGCCTTTCTTTTGGGATTCGCAAGATCCCTTTTCCCTTCCCGAAAGGAAATTTCATTTCCTATCGGGAAGGGAAAAGGAATCTTGCGACTTCAATGGGGACCAATAGAGGAATCTTTGGTGCATGTCCCTGCACTTGATGGCAGGCCATGCCTTTTGATGGCCTTGACGTTGGGAAAGATTTTTTTCTTTTTTTGGTTGTTTTCTGAAGTGTTCATGCCATGTCCCTCATATCTTGCCCCCTAAGTTGTGTCTTCCTCCTTGACTTTTTCCCCTGCTTTTGCAACATCTGTGAGCTTAGTTTTGGCATCTTTTGGTCCTTTGCACTGCACCTGATATAAACCCAGGCCATTTTGTTAGAGTCACTAAATTTCCCAAATTTTCTTTTTTTCTCCTCCAATTGCAATTCCTTTGATATTGACTCCTTACCAGCATGTTTTTAGGTCCTTCTTTTCTGTTTTGGCCTTCAGTGGGGATCAATTTTGGCAAGCTTTGCTGCATGTGCCTGCCCTTGCTGGCGTATGGCCTGCCTGCATTTTGATGGCTTTGACTTTGGGAAAGATGTTTTCTTTTTTTTTTTTTTTATTATTTTAAGTATTCATGCCATGTCCCTCATATCTTGCCCCCTAAGTTGTGTCTTCCTCCTTGACTTTTTCCCCTGCTTTTGCAACATCTGTGAGCTTAGTTTTGGCATCTTTTGGTCCTTTGCACTGCACCTGATATAAACGCAGGCCATTTTCTTAGAGTCACTAAATTTCCCAAATTTTCTTTTTTTCTCCTCCAATTGCAATTCCTTTGATGTTGACTCCTTTCCAGCGTGTTTGTAGGTCCTTCTTTTCTGTTTTGGCCTTCAGTGGGGATCAATTTTGGCAAGCTTTGCTGCATGTGCCTGCCCATCGTGGCGTATGGCCTGCCTGCATTTTGATGGCTTTGACTTTGGGAAAGATTTTTTCTATTTTATTTTTTTAATATTTTAAGTATTCATGCCATGTCCCTGATATCTTGCCCCCTAAGTTGTGTCTTCCTCCTTGACTTTTTCCCCTGCTTTTGCAACATCTGTGAGCTTAGTTTTGGCAAATTTTGGTCTATTGCAATGCACCTGATATAAACCCAGGCCATTTTTTTAGAGTCAGTAATTTAACAAATTTCTTTTTTTCTCCTCCAATTGCAAATCATTTGATGTTGACTCCTTTCCAGCGTGTTTGTAGGTCCTTCTTTTCTGTTTTGGCCTTCAGTGGGGATCAATTTTGGCAAGCTTTGCTGCATGTGCCTGCCCTTGGTGGCGAATGGCCTGCCTGCATTTTGATGGCTTTGACTTGGGGAAAAATTTTTTTTTTTTTTTTTTTTTTTTATGTTTTAAGTATTAATGCCATGTCCCTCATATCTTGCCCCCTAAGTTGTGTCTTCCTCCTTGACTTTTTCCCCTGCTTTTGCAACATCTGTGAGCTTAGTTCTGCCACCTTTTGGTCCTTTGCAATGCAGCTGATTTCCTCACAGCCTATTTTTTGAAGTGACTAAAATTCCCGATTTTCTGCTTTTTTCAATTGCATTTCATTTGATCCTATCTCCTTTCCAGAGTGTTTGTAAGCCTTTCTTTTGGGATTCGCAAGATTCCTTTTCCCTTCCCGAAAGGAAATTTCATTTCCTTTCGGGAGGGGAAAAGGAATCTTGCGATTTCAATGGGGACCAATAGAGGAATCTTTGGTGCATGTCCCTGCACTTGATGGCAGGCCATGCCTTTTGATGGCTTTGACTTTGGGAAAGATTTTTTTCTTTTTTTGGTTGTTTTCTGAAGTGTTCATGCCATGTCCCTCATATCTTGCCCCCTAAGTTGTGTCTTCCTCCTTGACTTTTTCCCCTGCTTTTGCAACATCTGTGAGCTTAGTTTTGGCATCTTTTGGTCCTTTGCACTGCACCTGATATAAACCCAGGCCATTTTGTTAGAGTCACTAAATTTCCCAAATTTTCTTTTTTTCTCCTCCAATTGCAATTCCTTTGATGTTGACTCCTTTCCAGCCTGTTTGTAGGTCCTTCTTTTCTGTTTTGGCCTTCAGTGGGGATCACTTTTGGAAAACTTTGCTGCAAGTGCCTGCCCTTGGTGGCGTATGGCCTGCCTGCATTTTGATGGCTTTGACTTTGGGAAAGATTTTTTCTTTTTTTTTTTTTTTAATCTTTTAAGTATTCATGCCATGTCCCTCATATCTTGCCCCCTGAGATGTGTCTTCCTCCTTGACTTTTTCCCCCGCTTTTGCAACATCTGTGAGCTTAGTTTTTTCAACTTTTGGTCTATTGCAATGCACCTGATATAAACCCAGGCCATTTTTTTAGAGTCAGTAATTTAACAAATTTCTTTTTTTCTCCTCCAATTTCAAATCCTTTGATGTTGACTCCTTTCCAGCGTGTTTGTAGGTCCTTCTTTTCTGTTTTGGCCTTCAGTGGGGATCAATTTTGGCAAGCTTTGCTGCATGTGCCTGCCCTCGGTGGCGTATGGCCTGCCTGCATTTTGATGGCTTTGACTTGGGGAAAAATTTTTTTTTTTTTTTTTTTTTTTTATGTTTTAAGTATTCATGCCATGTCCCTCATATCTTGCCCCCTAAGTTGTGTCTTCCTCCTTGACTTTTTCCCCTGCTTTTGCAACATCTGTGAGCTTAGTTTTGGCACCTTTTGGTCCTTTGCAATGCAGCTGATTTCCTCACAGCCTATTTTTTGAAGAGACTAAAATTCCAGATTTTCTGCTTTTTTCAATTGCATTTCATTTGATCCTATCTCCCTTCCAGAGTGTTTGTAAGCCTTTCTTTTGGGATTCGCAAGATTCCTTTTCCCTTCCCGAAAGGAAATTTCATTTCCTTTCGGGAAGGGAAAAGGAATCTTGCGATTTCAATGGGCACCAATAGAGGAATCTTTGGTGCATGTCCCTGCACTTGATGGCAGGCCATGCCTTTTGATGGCTTTGACTTTGGGAAAGATTTTTTTCTTTTTTTGGTTGTATTCTGAAGTGTTCATGCCGTGTCCCTCATATCTTGCCCCCTAAGTTGTGTCTTCCTCCTTGACTTTTTCCCCTGCTTTTGCAACATCTGTGAGCTTAGTTTTGGCATTTGTTGGGCCCTTGCACTGCCCCTGATAAAACCCCAGGCTTCTTTCTAAGAGTCATTAAATTTCCCAAATTTTCTTTTTTTCTCCTCCAATTGCAATTCCTTTGATGTTGACTCCTTTCCAGCCTGTTTGTAGGTCCTTCTTTTCTGTTTTGGCCTTCAGTGGGGATCAATTTTGGCAAGCTTTGCTGCATGTGCCTGCCCTTGGTGGCGTATGGCCTGCCTGCATTTTGATGTCTTTGATTTTGGGAAAGATTTTTTCTTTTGTTCTTTTTATTATTTTAAGTATTCATGCCATGTCCCTCACATCTTGCCCCCTAAGTTCTGTCTTCCTCCTTGACTTTTTCCCCTGCTTTTGCAACATCTGTGAGCTTAGTTTTGGCATCTTTTGGTCCTTTGCAATGCGGCTGATTTCCTCACAGCCTATTTTTTTAAGAGACTAAAATTCCCGATTATCTGCTTTTTTCAATTGCATTTCATTTGAACCTATCTCCTTTCCAGAGTGTTTGTAAGCCTATCTTTTGGGATTCGCAAGATTCCTTTTCCCTTCCTGAAAGGAAATTTCAATTCCTTTCGGGAAGGGAAAAGGAATCTTGCGATTTCAATGGGGACCAATAGAGGAATTTTTGGTGCATGTCCCAGCACTTGATGGCAGGCCATGCCTTTTGATGTCTTTGAATTTGGGAAAGATTTTTTCTATTTTGGTTGTTTTCTGAAGTGTTCATGCCATGTCCCTCATATCTTGCCCCCTAAGTTGTGTCTTCCTCCTTGACTTTTTCCCCTGTTTTGCAACATGTGTGAGCTTAGTTTTGGCATCTTTGGTCCTTTGCACTGCACCTGATATAAACGCAGGCCATT
Source organism: Artemisiospiza belli (assembly GCA_021963965.1). NCBI lineage: Eukaryota > Metazoa > Chordata > Aves > Passeriformes > Passerellidae > Artemisiospiza > Artemisiospiza belli. The sequence continues at coordinate 94,850 of JAKDEW010000626.1, forward strand.
TTCTTAGAGTCACAAAATTTCCCAAATTTTCTTTTTTTCTCCTCCAATTGCAATTCCTTTGATTTTGACTCCTTTCCAGCGGGTTTGTAGGTCCTTCTTTTCTGTTTTGGCCTTCAGTGGGGATCAATTTTGGCAAGCTTTGCTGCATGTGCCTGCCCTTGGTGGCGTATGGCCTGCCTGCATTTTGATGGCTTTGACTTTGGGACAGATTTTTTTCTTTTTTTTTTTTTTTTTTTTTTGTTTTAAGTATTCATGCCATGTCCCTCATATTTTGCTCCCTAAGTTGTGTCTTCCTCCTTGACTTTTTCCCCTGCTTTTGCAACATCTCTGAGCTTAGTTTTGGCATCTTATGTTCCTTTGCACTGCACCTGCTAAAAGCCCAGGCCATTTCCTAAGAGTCCTTAAATTTCCCAAATTTTCTTATTTTCACCTCCAATTGCAATTCCTTTTAAGGTGTCTCCATTCCAGCGTGTTTGTAAGACCTTATTTTCTGTTTTGGCCTTCAGTGGGGATCAATTTTGGCAAGCTTTGCTGCATGTGCCTGCACTTGCTGGCCTATGGCCTGCCTGCATTTTGATGGCTTTGACTTTGGGAAAGATCTTTTCTTTTTTTTTTTTTTTTTGTTTTAATTATTCATGCCATGTCCCTCATATGTTGCTCCCTAAGTTGTGTCATCCTCCTTCAGTTTTTCCCCTGCTTTTGCAACATCTGTGAGCTTAGTTTTGGCACATTTTGGTCCTTTGCACTGCACCTGATGTAAACCCAGGCCATTGTTTTAGAGTCAGTAATTTCCCAAATTTTCAATTTTTCTCCTCCAATTGCAATTCCTTTGATGTTGACTCCTTTCCAGCGTGTTTGTAAGTCCTTCTTTTCTGTTTTGGCCTTCAGTGGGGATCAATTTTGGCAAGCTTTGCTGCATGTGCCTGCCCTTGGTGGCGTATGGCCTGCCTGCATTTTGATGGCTTTTACTTTGGGAAAGATTTTTCCTTTTTTTTTTTTTTTGTTTCTTTTAAGTATTCAAGCCATGTCCCTCATATCTTGCTCCCTAAGTTGTGTCTTCCTCCTTGACTTTTTCCCCTGCTTTTGCAACATCTGTGAGCTTAGTTTTGGCATATTTTGGGCCCTTGCACTGCACCTGATAAAATCCCAGGCCTCTTTCTAAGAGTCATTAAATTTCCGAAATTTTCTTTTTTTCTCCTCCAATTGCAATTCCTTTGATGTTGACTCCTTTCCAGCGTGTTTGTAGGTCCTTCTTTTCTGTTTTGGCGTTCAGTGGGGATCAATTTTGGCAAGATTTGCTGCAAGTGCCTGCCCTTGGTGGCATATGGCCTGCCTGCATTTTGATGTCTTTGACTTTGTGAAAGATTTTTTCTTCTGTTTTTTTTTTATTATTTTAAGTATTCATGCCATATCCCTCACATCTTGCCCCCTAAGTTGTGTCTTCCTCCTTGACTTTTTCCCCTGCTTTTGCAACATCTGTGAGCTTAGTTTTGGCATCTTTTGGTCCTTTGCAATGCAGCTGATTTCCTCACAGCCTTTTTTTTGAAGAGACTAAAATTCCCGATTTTCTTCTTTTTTCAACTGCATTTCATTTGAACCTATCTCCTTTCCAGAGTGTTTGTAAGCCTTTCTTTTGGGATTCGCAAGATTCCTTTTCCCTTCCTGAAAGGAAATTTCTATTCCTTTCGGGAAGGGAAAAGGAATCTTGCGATTTCAATGGGGACCAATAGAGGAATCTTTGGTGCATGTCCCTGCACTTGACGGCAGGCCATGCCTTTTGATGTCTTTGAATTTGGGAAAGATTTTTTCTTTTTTTGGTTGTTTTCTGAAGTGTTCATACCATGTCCCTCATAACTTGCCCCCTAAGTTGTGTCTTCCTCCTTGACTTTTTCCCCCGCTTTTGCAACCTCTGTGAGCTTAGTTTTGGCATCTTTTGGTCCTTTGCACTGCACCTGATATAAACGCAGGCCATTTTCTTAGAGTCACTAAATTTCCCAAATTTTCTTTTTTTCTCCTCCAATTGCAAATCCTTTGATGTTGTCTCCATTCCAGCGTGTTTGTAAGTCCTTCTTTTCTGTTTTGGCCTTCAGTGGGGATCAATTTTGGCAAGCTTTTCTGCAAGTGCCTGCCCTTGGTGGCGTATGGCCTGCCTGCATTTTGATGGCTTTGATTTGGGAAAGATTTTTCTTTTTTTTTTTTTTATTGTTTTAAGTATTCATGCCATGTCCCTCATATCTTGCCCCCTAAGTTGTGTCTTCCTCCTTGACTTTTTCCCCAGCTTTTGCAACATCTGTGAGCTTAGTTTTGGCATCTTTTGGTCCTTTGCACTGCACCTGATATAAACCCAGGCCATTTTCTTAGAGTCACTAAATTTCCAAAATTTTCTTTTTTTCTCCTCCAATTGCAAATCCTTTAATGTTGACTCCTTTCCAGCCTGTTTGTAGGTCCTTCTTTTCTGTTTTGGCCTTCAGTGGGGATCACTTTTGGAAAACTTTGCTGCAAGTGCCTGCCCTTGGTGGCGTATGGCCTGCCTGCATTTTGATGGCTTTGACTTTGGGAAAGATTTTTTCTTTTTTTTTTTTTTTAATCTTTTAAGTATTCATGCCATGTCCCTCATATCTTGCCCCCTGAGATGTGTCTTCCTCCTTGACTTTTTCCCCCGCTTTTGCAACATCTGTGAGCTTAGTTTTTTCAACTTTTGGTCTATTGCAATGCACCTGATATAAACCCAGGCCATTTTTTTAGAGTCAGTAATTTAACAAATTTCTTTTTTTCTCCTCCAATTTCAAATCCTTTGATGTTGACTCCTTTCCAGCGTGTTTGTAGGTCCTTCTTTTCTGTTTTGGCCTTCAGTGGGGATCAATTTTGGCAAGCTTTGCTGCATGTGCCTGCCCTCGGTGGCGTATGGCCTGCCTGCATTTTGATGGCTTTGACTTGGGGAAAAATTTTTTTTTTTTTTTTTTTTTTTTATGTTTTAAGTATTCATGCCATGTCCCTCATATCTTGCCCCCTAAGTTGTGTCTTCCTCCTTGACTTTTTCCCCTGCTTTTGCAACATCTGTGAGCTTAGTTTTGCCACCTTTTGGTCCTTTGCAATGCAGCTGATTTCCTCACAGCCTATTTTTTGAAGAGACTAAAATTCCAGATTTTCTGCTTTTTTCAATTGCATTTCATTTGATCCTATCTCCCTTCCAGAGTGTTTGTAAGCCTTTCTTTTGGGATTCGCAAGATTCCTTTTCCCTTCCCGAAAGGAAATTTCATTTCCTTTCGGGAAGGGAAAAGGAATCTTGCGATTTCAATGGGCACCAATAGAGGAATCTTTGGTGCATGTCCCTGCACTTGATGGCAGGCCATGCCTTTTGATGGCTTTGACTTTGGGAAAGATTTTTTTCTTTTTTTGGTTGTATTCTGAAGTGTTCATGCCGTGTCCCTCATATCTTGCCCCCTAAGTTGTGTCTTCCTCCTTGACTTTTTCCCCTGCTTTTGCAACATCTGTGAGCTTAGTTTTGGCATCTTTAGTCCTTTGCACTGCACCTGATAAAACCCCAGGCCACTTTCTAAGAGTCACTATATTTCCCAAATTTTCATTTTTTCTCCTCCAATTGCAATTCCTTTGATGTTGCCTCCTTTCCAGCGTGTTTGTAGGTCCTTCTTTTCTGTTTTGGCCTTCATTGGGATCAATTTTGGCAAGCTTTGCTGCATGTGCCTGCCCTTGGTGGCGTATGGCCTGCCTGCATTTTGATGGCTTTGACTTTGGGAAAGATTTTTTCTTTTGTTTTTTTTTATTATTTTAAGTATTTATGCCATGTCCGTCATATCTTGCTCCCTAAGTTGTGTCTTCCTCCTTGACTTTTTCCCCAGCTTTTGCAACATCTGTGAGCTTAGTTTTGGCATCTTTTGGTCCTTTGCACTGCACCTGATATAAACCCAGGCCATTTTCTTAGAGTCAATAAATTTCCAAAATTTTCTTTTTTTCTCCTCCAATTGCAATTCCTTTGATGTTGACTCCTTTCCAGCGTGTTTGTAGGTCCTTCTTTTCCGTTTTGCCTTCAGTGGGGATCAATTTTGGCAAACTTTGCTGCATGTGCCTGCCCTTGGTGGCGTATGGCCTGCCTGCATTTTGATGGCTTTGACTTTGGGAAAAATATTTTGTTTTTTTTTTTTAATCTTTTAAGTATTCATGCCATGTCCCTCATATCTTACCCCCTGAGATTTGTCTTCCTCCTTGACTTTTCCCCTGCTTTTGCAACATCTGTGAGCTTAGTTTTGGCAACATTTGGTCTATTGCACTGCACCTGATATAAACCCAGGCCTTTTTTTTAGAGTCAGTAATTTCCCAAATTTTCTTTTTTTCTCCTCCAATTGCAAATCCTTTGATGTTGACTCCTTTCCAGCGTGTTTGTAGGTCCTTCTTTTCTGTTTTGGCCTTCAGTGGGGATCAATTTTGGCAAGCTTTGCTGCATGTGCCTGCCCTTGCTGGCGTATGGCCTGCCTGCATTTTGATGGCTTTGACTTGGGGAAAATTTTTTTTCTTTTTTTTTTTTTTTGTTTTAAGTATTCATGCCATGTCCCTCATATCTTGCCCCCTAAGTTGTGTCTTCCTCCTTGACTTTTTCCCCTGCTTTTGCAACATCTGTGAGCTTAGTTTTGGCATCTTTTGGTCCTTTGCAGTGCACCTGATATAAACGCAGGCCATTTTCCTATAGTCTCTAAATTTCCCAAATTTTCTTTTTTTCTCCTCCAATTGCAATTCCGTTGATATTGACTCCTTTCCAGCATGTTTGTAGGTCCTTTTTTTCTGTTTTGGCCCTAAGTGGGGATCAGATTTGGCAAGCTTTACTGCATGTGGCTGCCCTTGCTGGCGTATGGCCTGCCTGCATTTTGATGGCTTTGACTTTGGGAAAGATTTTTTCTATATTTTTTTTTTTTTATTAATTTAAATATTCATACCATGTCCCTCATATCTTGCCCCCTAAGTTGTGTCTTCCTCCTTGACTTTTTCCCCTGCTTTTGCAACATCTGTGAGCTTAGTTTTGGCATCTTTTGGTCCTTTGCACTGCACCTGATAAAACCCCAGGCCACTTTCTAAGAGTCACTAAATTTCCAAAATTTTCTTTTTTTCTCCTCCAATTGCAATTCCTTTGATATTGACTCCTTACCAGCGTGTTTTTAGGTCCTTCTTTTCTGTTTTGGCCTTCAGTGGGGATCAATTTTGGCAAGCTTTGCTGCATGTGCCTCCCCTTAGTGGCGTATGGCCTGCCTGCATTTTGATGGCTTTGACTTTGGCAAAGATATTTTCTTTTTTTTTTTTTTTATTATTTTAAGTATTCATGCCATGTCCCTCATATCTTTCTCCCTAAGTTGTGTCTTCCTCCTTGACTTTTTCCCCTGCTTTTGCAACATCTGTGAGCTTAGTTTTGGCATCTTTTGGTCCTTTGCACTGCACCTGATATAAACCCAGGCCATTTTCTTAGAGTCACTAAATTTCCAAAATTTTCTTTTTTTCTCCTCCAATTGCAATTCCTTTGATGTTGACTCTTTACCAGCGTGTTTGTAGGTCCTTCTTTTCTGTTTTGGCCTTCAGTGGGGATCAATTTTGGCAAGCTTTGCTGCATGTGCCTGCCCTTGGTGGCGTATGGCCTGCCTGCATTTTGATGGCTTTGACTTTGGGAAAGATTTTTTCTTTTTTTTTTTTTGTTTCTTTAAAATATTCATGCCATGTCCCTCATATCTTGCCCCCTTAGTTGTGTCTTCCTCCTTGACTTTTTCCCCTGCTTTTGCAACATCTGTGAGCTTAGTTTTGCCATCTTTTGGTCCTTTGCACTGCACCTGCTAAAAGCCCAGGCCACTTTCTAAGAGTCATTAAATTTCCCAAATTTTCTTTTTTTCTCCTCCAATTGCAATTCCTTTGATGGTGTCTCCATTCCAGCGTGTTTGTAAGTCCTTATTTTCTGTTTTGGCCTTCAGTGGGGATCAATTTTGGCAAGCTTTGCTGCATGTGCCGGCCCTTGGTGACGTATGGCCTGCCTGCATTTTGATGGCTTTGACTTTGGGAAAGATTTCTTCTTTTTTTTTTTTTTAATTTTTTTAAGTGTTCATGCCATGTCCCTCATATCTTGCTCCCTAAGTTGTGTCTTCCTCCTTGACTTTTTCCCCTGCTTTTGCAACATCTGTGAGCTTAGTTTTGGCATTTTTTGGGCCCTTGCACTGCCCCTGATAAAACCCCAGGCTTCATTCTAAGAGTCATTAAATTTCCCAAATTTTCTTTTTTTCTTCTCCAATTGCAATTCCTTTGATGTTGACTCCTTTCCAGCCTGTTTGTAGGTCCTTCTTTTCTGTTTTGGCCTTCAGTGGGGATCAATTTTGGCAAGCTTTGCTGCAAGTGCCTGCCCTTGGTGGCGTATGGCCTGCCTGCATTTTGATGGCTTTGACTTTGGGAAAGATTTTTTCTTTTTTTTTTCTTTTTTGTTTTAAGTATTCATGCCATGTCCCTCACATCTTGCCCCCTAAGTTCTGTCTTCCTCCTTGACTTTTTCCCCTGCTTTTGCAACATCTGTGAGCTTAGTTTTGGCATCTTTTGGTCCTTTGCAATGCAGCTGATTTCCTCACAGCCTATTTTTTGAAGAGACTAAAATTCCCGATTATCTGCTTTTTTCAATTGCATTTCATTTGAACCTATCTCCTTTCCAGCGTGTTTGTAAGCCTATCTTTTGGGATTCGCAAGATTCCTTTTCCCTTCCTGAAAGGAAATTTCAATTCCTTTCGGGAAGGGAAAAGGAATCTTGCGATTTCAATGGGGACCAATAGAGGAATCTTTGGTGCATGTCCCAGCACTTGATGGCAGGCCATGCCTTTTGATGTCTTTGAATTTGGGAAAGATTTTTCTATTTTGATTGTTTTCTGAAGTGTTCATGCCATGTCCCTCATATCTTGGCCCATAAGTTGTGTCTTCCTCCTTGACTTTTTCCCCTGCTTTTGCAACATCTGTGAGCTTAGTTTTGGCATCTTTTGGTCCTTTGCACTGCACCTGATATAAACGCAGGCCATTTTCTTAGAGTCACTAAATTTCCCAAATTTTCTTTTTTTCTCCTCCAATTGCAATTCCTTTGATATTGACTCCTTTCCAGCGGGTTTGTAGGTCCTTCTTTTCAGTTTTGGTCTTCAGTGGGGATCAATTTTGGCAAGCTTTGCTGCATGTGCCTGCCCTTGGTGGCGTATGGCCTGCCTGCATTTTGATGGCTTTGACTTTGGGAAAGATTTTTTCCTTTTTTTTTTTTTATTCTTTTAAGTATTCATGCCATGTCCCTCATATCTTGCCCCCTAAGTTGTGTCTTCCTCCTTGACTTTTTCCCCTGCTTTTGCAACATCTGTGAGCTTAGTTTTGGCATCTTTTGGTCCTTTGCACTGCACCTGATATAAACGCAGGCCATTTTCTTAGAGTCACTAAATTTCCAAAATTTTGTTTTTTTCTCTTCCAATTGCAATTCCGTTGATGTTGACTCCTTTCCTGCGTGTTTGTAGGTCCTTCTTTTCTGTTTTGGCCTTAAGTGGGGATCAATTTTGGCAAGCATTGCTGCATGTGACTGCCCTTGGTGGCGTATGGCCTGCCTGCATTTTGATGGCTTTGACTTTGGGAAAGATATTTTCTATTTTTTTTTTTTTTTATTATTTTAAATATTCATGCCATGTTCTCATATCTTGCCCCCTAAGTTGTGTCTTCCTCCTTGACTTTTTCCCCTGCTTTTGCAACATCTGTGAGCTTAGTTTTGGCATCTTTTGGTCCTTTGCACTGCACCTGATATAAACGCAGGCCATTTTCTTAGAGTCACTAAATTTCCAAAATTTTCTTTTTTTCTCCTCCAATTGCAATTCCTTTGATGTTGACTCTTTACCAGCGTGTTTGTAGGTCCTTCTTTTCTGTTTTGGCCTTCAGTGGGGATCAATTTTGGCAAGCTTTGCTGCATGTGCCTGCCCTTGGTGGCGTATGGCCTGCCTGCATTTTGATGGCTTTGACTTTGGGAAAGATTTTTTCTTTTTTTTTTTTTGTTTCTTTAAAATATTCATGCCATGTCCCTCATATCTTGCCCCCTTAGTTGTGTCTTCCTCCTTGACTTTTTCCCCTGCTTTTGCAACATCTGTGAGCTTAGTTTTGCCATCTTTTGGTCCTTTCCACTGCACCTGCTAAAAGCCCAGGCCACTTTCTAAGAGTCATTAAATTTCCCAAATTTTCTTTTTTTCTCCTCCAATTGCAATTCCTTTGATGGTGTCTCCATTCCAGCGTGTTTGTAAGTCCTTATTTTCTGTTTTGGCCTTCAGTGGGGATCAATTTTGGCAAGCTTTGCTGCATGTGCCTGCCCTTGGTGACGTATGGCCTGCCTGCATTTTGATGGCTTTGACTTTGGGAAAGATTTCTTCTTTTTTTTTTTTTTAATTTTTTTAAGTGTTCATGCCATGTCCCTCATATCTTGCTCCCTAAGTTGTGTCTTCCTCCTTGACTTTTTCCCCTGCTTTTGCAACATCTGTGAGCTTAGTTTGGCATTTTTTGGGCCCTTGCACTGCCCCTGATAAAACCCCAGGCTTCATTCTAAGAGTCATTAAATTTCCCAAATTTTCTTTTTTTCTCCTCCAATTGCAATTCCTTTGATGTTGACTCCTTTCCAGCCTGTTTGTAGGTCCTTCTTTTCTGTTTTGGCCTTCAGTGGGGATCAATTTTGGCAAGCTTTGCTGCAAGTGCCTGCCCTTGGTGGCGTATGGCCTGCCTGCATTTTGATGGCTTTGACTTTGGGAAAGATTTTTTCTTTTTTTTTTCTTTTTTGTTTTAAGTATTCATGCCATGTCCCTCACATCTTGCCCCCTAAGTTCTGTCTTCCTCCTTGACTTTTTCCCCTGCTTTTGCAACATCTGTGAGCTTAGTTTTGGCATCTTTTGGTCCTTTGCAATGCGGCTGATTTCCTCACAGGCTATTTTTTGAAGAGACTAACATTCCCGATTTTTTCCTTTTTTCAATTGCATTTCATTTGAACCTATCTCCTTTCCAGCGTGTTTGTAAGCCTATCTTTTGGGATTCGCAAGATTCCTTTTCCCTTCCTGAAAGGAAATTTCAATTCCTTTCGGGAAGGGAAAAGGAATCTTGCGATTTCAATGGGGACCAATAGAGGAATCTTTGGTGCATGTCCCAGCACTTGATGGCAGGCCATGCCTTTTGATGTCTTTGAATTTGGGAAAGATTTTTCTATTTTGGTTGTTTTCTGAAGTGTTCATGCCATGTCCCTCATATCTTGGCCCCTAAGTTGTGTCTTCCTCCTTGACTTTTTCCCCTGCTTTTGCAACATCTGTGAGCTTAGTTTTGGCATCTTTTGGTCCTTTGCACTGCACCTGATATAAACGCAGGCCATTTTCTTAGAGTCACAAAATTTCCCAAATTTTCTTTTTTTCTCCTCCAATTGCAATTCCTTTGATATTGACTCCTTTCCAGCGGGTTTGTAGGTCCTTCTTTTCAGTTTTGGTCTTCAGTGGGGATCAATTTTGGCAAGCTTTGCTGCATGTGCCTGCCCTTGGTGGCGTATGGCCTGCCTGCATTTTGATGGCTTTGACTTTGGGAAAGATTTTTTCCTTTTTTTTTTTTTATTCTTTTAAGTATTCATGCCATGTCCCTCATATCTTGCCCCCTAAGTTGTGTCTTCCTCCTTGACTTTTTCCCCTGCTTTTGCAACATCTGTGAGCTTAGTTTTGGCATCTTTTGGTCCTTTGCACTGCACCTGATATAAACGCAGGCCATTTTCTTAGAGTCACTAAATTTCCAAAATTTTGTTTTTTTCTCTTCCAATTGCAATTCCGTTGATGTTGACTCCTTTCCTGCGTGTTTGTAGGTCCTTCTTTTCTGTTTTGGCCTTCAGTGGGGATCAATTTTGGCAAGCATTGCTGCATGTGCCTGCCCTTGGTGGCGTATGGCCTGCCTGCATTTTGATGGCTTTGACTTTGGGAAAGATTTTTTCTTTTTTTTTTTTTTTTGTTTCTTTTAAGTATTCATGCCATGTCCCTCATATCTTTCTCCCTAAGTTGTGTCATCCTCCTTCAGTTTTTCCCCTGCTTTTGCAACATCTGTGAGCTTAGTTTTGGCATCTTTTGGTCCTTTGCCCTGCACCTGATAAAACCCCAGGCCATTTTCTTAGAGTCAGTAAATTTCCAAAATTTTCTTTTTTTCTCCTCCAATTGCAATTCCTTTGATGTTGACTCCTTTCCAGCGTGTTTGTAGGTCCTTCTTTTCTGTTTTGGCCTTCAGTGGGGATCAATTTTGGCAAGCTTTGCTGCATGTGCCTGCCCTTGGTGGCGTATGGCCTGACTGCATTTTGATGGCTTTGACTTTGGGAAAGATTTTTTCTTTTTTTTTTTTTAATATTTTAAGTATTAATGCCATGTCCCTCATATCTTGCCCCCTAAGTTGTGTCTTCCTCCTTGACATTTTCCCCTGCTTTTGCAACATCTGTGAGCTTAGTTTTGGCATCTTTTGGTCCTATGCACTGCGCCTGATATAAACGCAGGCTATTTTCTTAGAGTCACTCAATTTCCCAAATTTTCTTTTTCTCTCCTCCAACTGCAATTCCTTTGATGTTGACTCCATTCCAGCGTCTTTGTAGGTCCTTCTTTTCTGTTTTGGCCTTCAGTGGGGATCAATTTTGGCAAGCTTTGCTGCATGTGCCTGCCCTTGCTGGCGTATGGCCTGCCTGCATTTGATGGCTTTGACTTTGGGAAAGATTTTTTCTTTTTTTTTTTTTTATTATTTTAAGTATTCATGCCATGTCCCTCATATCTTGCCCCCTAAGTTGTGTCTTCCTCCTTGACTTTTTCCCCTGCTTTTGCAACATCTGTGAGCTTAGTTTTGGCACCTTTTGGTCCTTTGCACTGCACCTGATAAAACCCCGGGCAATTTTCTTAGAGTCACTAAATTTCCCAAATTTTCATTTTTCTCGTGCAATTGCAATTCCTTTGATGTTGTCTCCATTCCAGCGTGTTTGTAGGTCCTTCTTTTCTGTTTTGGCCTTCAGTGGGGATCAATTTTGGCAAGCTTTGCTGCATGTGCCTGCCCTTGCTGGCGTATGGCCTGCCTGCATTTTGATGGCTTTGACTTTGGGAAAGATTTCTTCTTTTTTTTTTTTCATTATTTTAAGTGTTCATGCCATGTCCCTCATATCTTGCCCCCTAAGTTGAGTCTTCCTCCTTGACTTTTTCCCCTGCTTTTGCAACATCTGTGAGCTTAGTTTTGGCACCTTTTGGTCCTTTGCACTGCACCTGATATAAACCCAGGCCATTTTTTTATAGACACTTAATTTCCCAAATTTTCTTTTTTTCTCCTCCAATTGCAATTCCTTTGATGTTGACTCCTTTCCAGCGTGTTTGTAGGTCCTTCTTTTCTGTTTTGGCCTTCAGTGGGGATCAATTTTGGCAAGCTTTGCTGCATGTGCCTGCCCTTGGTGGCGTATGGCCTGCCTGCATTTTGATGGCTTTGACTTTGGGAAAGATTTTTTCTTTTTTTTTTTTTTTAATTATTTTAAGTATTCATGCCATGTCCCTCATATCTTGCCCCCTAAGTTGTGTCTTCCTCCTTGACTTTTTCCCCTGCTTTTGCAACATCTGTGAGCTTAGTTTTGGCACCTTTTGGTCCCTTGCAATGGAGCTGATTTCCTCACAGCCTTTTTTTTGAAGAGACTAAAATTCCAGATTTTCTGCTTTTTTCAATTGCATTTCATTTGATCCTATCTCCCTTCCAGAGTGTTTGTAAGCCTTTCTTTTGGGATTCGCAAGATTCCTTTTCCCTTCCCGAAAGGAAATTTCATTTCCTTTCGGGAAGGGAAAAGGAATCTTGCGATTTCAATGGGCACAAATAGAGGAATCTTTGGTGCATGTCACTGCACTTGATGGCAGGCCATGCCTTTTGATGGCTTTGACTTTGGGAAAGATTTTTTTCTTTTTTTGGTTGTTTTCTGAAGTGTTCATGCCATGTCCCTCATATCTTGCCCCCTAAATTGTGTCTTCCTCCTTGACTTTTTCCCCTGCTTTTGCAACATCTGTGAGCTTAGTTTTGGCATCTTTTGGTCGTTTGCACTGCACCTGATATAAACCCAGGCCATTTTGTTAGAGTCACTAAATTTCCAAAATTTTCTTTTTTTCTCCTCCAATTGCAATTCCTTTGATGTTGACTCCTTTCCAGCATATTTGTAGGTACTTCTTTTCTATTTTGGCCTTCAGTGGGGATCAATTTTGGCAAGCTTTGCTGCATGTGCCTGCCCTTGCTGGCGTATGGCCTGCCTGCATTTTCATGGCTTTGACTTTGGGAAAGATTTTTTCTATTTTTTTTTTGTTTGTTTTAGGTATTCATGCCATGTCCTTCATATCTTGCCCCCTAAGCTGTGTCTTCCTCCTTGACTTTTTCCCCTGCTTTTGCAACATCTGTGAGCTTAGTTTTGGCACCTTTTGGTCCTTTGCACTGCACCTGATATAAACCCCAGGCCATTTTCTTAGAGTCACTAAATTTCCCAAATTTTCTTTTTTTCTCCTCCAATTGCAATTCCTTTGATGTTGTCTCCATTCCAGCGTGTTTGCAAGTCCTTTTTTCTGTTTTGGCCTTCAGTGGGGATCAATTTTGGCAAGCTTTGCTGCATGTGCCTGCCCTTGGTGGCGTATGGCCTGCCTGCATTTTGATGGCTTTGACTTTGGGAAAGATTTTTTCTTTTGTTTTTTTTTATTATTTTAAGTTATCATGCCATGTCCCTCATATCTTGCTCCCTAAGTTGTGTCATCCTCCTTCAGTTTTTCCCCTGCTTTTGCAACATCTGTGAACTTAGTTTTAGCACCTTTTGATCCTTTGCAATGCAGCTGATTTCCTCACAGCCTATTTTTTGAAGAGACTAAAATTCCCGATTTTCTGCTTTTTTCAATTGCATTTCATTTGAACCTATCTCCCTTCCAGAGTGTTTGTAAGCCTTTCTTTTGGGATTCGCAAGATTCCTTTTCCCTTCCCGAAAGGAAATTTCATTTCCTTTCGGGAAGGGAAAAGGAATCTTGCGATTTCAATGGGCACAAATAGAGGAATCTTTGGTGCATGTCACTGCACTTGATGGCAGGCCATGCCTTTTGATGGCTTTGACTTTGGGAAAGATTTTTTTCTTTTTTTGGTTGTTTTCTGAAGTGTTCATGCCATGTCCCTCATATCTTGCCCCCTAAATTGTGTCTTCCTCCTTGACTTTTTCCCCTGCTTTTGCAACATCTGTGAGCTTAGTTTTGGCACCTTTTGGTCCTTTGCACTGCACCTGATATAAACCCCAGGCCATTTTCTTAGAGTCACTAAATTTCCCAAATTTTCTTTTTTTCTCCTCCAATTGCAATTCCTTTGATGTTGTCTCCATTCCAGCGTGTTTGCAAGTCCTTTTTTCTGTTTTGGCCTTCAGTGGGGATCAATTTTGGCAAGCTTTGCTGCATGTGCCTGCCCTTGGTGGCGTATGGCCTGCCTGCATTTTGATGGCTTTGACTTTGGGAAAGATTTTTTATTTTGTTTTTTTTTATTATTTTAAGTATTCATGCCATGTCCCTCATATCTTGCCCCCTAAGTTGTGTCTTCCTCCTTGACTTTTTCCCCTGCTTTTGCAACATCTGTGAGCTTAGTTTTTGCATCTTTTCGTCCTTTGCTCTGCACCTGATATAAACCCAGGCCATTTTCTTAGAGTCACTAAATTTCCCATATTTTCTTTATTTCTCCTCCAATTGCAAATCCTTTGATGTTGTCTCTATTCCAGCGTGTTTGTAAGTCCTTCTTTTCTGTTTTGGCCTTCAGTGGGGATCAATTTTGGCAAGCTTTGCTGCAAGTGCCTGCCCTTGGTGGCGTATGGCCTGCCTGCATTTTGATGGCTTTGATTTGGGAAAGATTTTTTCTATTTTTTTTTTTTATTGTTATAAGTATTCACGCCATGTCCCTCATATCTTGCCCCCTAAGTTGTGTCTTCCTCCTTGACTTTTTCCCCAGCTTTTGCAACATCTGTGAGCTTAGTTTTGGCAACTTTTGGTCTATTGCAATGCACCTGATATAAACCCAGGCCATTTTTTTAGAGTCAGTAATTTAACAAATTTCTTTTTTTCTCCTCCAATTGCAAATCCTTTGATGTTGACTCCTTTCCAGCGTGTTTGTAGGTCCTTCTTTTCTGTTTTGGCCTTCAGTGGGGATCAATTTTGGCAAGCTTTGCTGCATGTGCCTGCCCTTGGTGGCGTATGGCCTGCCTGCATTTTGATGGCTTTGTCTTGGGGAAAATTTTTTTTTTTTTTTTTTTTTTTATGTTTTAACTATTCATGCCATGTCCCTCATATCTTGCTCCCTAAGTTGTGTCATCCTCCTTCAGTTTTTCCCCTGCTTTTGCAACATCTGTGAACTTAGTTCTGCCACCTTTTGATCCTTTGCAATGCAGCTGATTTCCTCACAGCCTATTTTTTGAAGAGACTAAAATTCCCGATTTTCTGCTTTTTTCAATTGCATTTCATTTGAACCTATCTCCTTTCCAGAGTGTTTGTAAGCCTTTCTTTTGGGATTCGCAAGATTCCTTTTCCCTTCCCGAAAGGAAATTTCATTTCCTTTCGGGAAGGGGAATCTTGCGATTTCAATGGGCACCAATAGAGGAATCTTTGGTGCATGTCCCTGCACTTGATGGCAGGCCATGCCTTTTTATGGCTTTGACTTTGGGAAAGATTTTTTTCTTTTTTTGGTTGTTTTCTGAAGGGTTCATGCCGTGTCCCTGATATCTTGCCCCCTAAGTTGTGTCTTCCTCCTTGACTTTTTCCCCTGCTTTTGCAACATTTGTGAGCTTAGTTTTGGCATCTTTTGGTCCTTTGCACTGCACCTGATATAAACGCAGGCCATTTTCTTAGAGTCACTCAATTTCCCAAAAATATCTTTTTTTTCTCCTCCAATTGCAATCCCTTTGATGTTGACTCCTTACCAGCGTGTTTTTTAGGTCCTTCTTTTC
Organism: Artemisiospiza belli; assembly: GCA_021963965.1. Classification (NCBI taxonomy): domain Eukaryota; kingdom Metazoa; phylum Chordata; class Aves; order Passeriformes; family Passerellidae; genus Artemisiospiza; species Artemisiospiza belli. The sequence continues at coordinate 109,857 of JAKDEW010000626.1, forward strand.
TGTTTTGGCCTTCAGTGGGGATCAATTTTGGCAAGCTTTGCTGCATGTGCCTGCCCTTGGTGGCGTATGGCCTGCCTGCATTTTGATGGCTTTGACTTTGGGAAGGATGTTTTCTTTTTTTTTTTTTTTGTTTCTTTTAAGCATTCATGCCATGTCCCTCATATCTTGCCCCCTAAGTTGTGTCTTCCTCCTTGACTTTTTCCCCTGCTTTTGCAACATCTGTGAGCTTAGTTTTGCCACCTTATGGTCCTTTGCAATGCAGCTGATTTCCTCACAGCCTATTTTTTGAAGAGACTAAAATTCCCGATTATCTGCTTTTTTCAATTGCATTTCATTTGAACCTATCTCCTTTCCAGAGTGTTTGTAAGCCTTTCTTTTGGGATTCGCAAGATTCCCTTTTCCCTTCCCGAAAGGAAATTTCATTTCCTTTCGGGAAGGGAAAAGGAATCTTGCGATTTCAATGGGGACCAATAGAGGAATCTTAGGTGCATGTCCCTGCACTTGATGGCAGGCCATGACTTTTGATGGCCTTGACTTTGGGAAAGATTTTTTTCTTTTTTTGGTTGTTTTCCGAAGGGTTCATGCCATGTCCCTCATATCTTGCCCTCTAAGTTGTGTCTTCCTCCTTGACTTTTTCCCCTGCTTTTGCAACATCTGTGAGCTTAGTTTTGGCATCTTTTGTTCCCTTTGCCCTGCACCTGATAAAACCCCAGGCCACTTTCTAAGAGTCACTCAATTTCCCAAATTTTCTTTTTTTCTCCTCCAATTGCAATTCCTTTGATGTTGACTCCTTTCCAGCGTGTTTGTAGGTCCTTCTTTTCTGTTTTGGCCTTCAGTGGGGATCAATTTTGGCAAGCATTGCTGCATGTGCCTGCCCTTGGTGGCGTATGGCCTGCCTGCATTTTGATGGCTTTGACTTTGGGAAAGATTTTTTCTTTTTTTTTTTTTTTTTTTGTTTCTTTTAAGTATTCATGCCATGTCCCTCATATCTTTCTCCCTAAGTTGTGTCATCCTCCTTCAGTTTTTCCCCTGCTTTTGCAACATCTGTGAGCTTAGTTTTGGCATCTTTTGGTCCTTTGCCCTGCACCTGATAAAACCCCAGGCCATTTTCTTAGAGTCAGTAAATTTCCCAAATTTTCTTTTTTTCTCCTCCAATTGCAATTCCTTTGATGTTGACTCCTTTCCAGCGTGTTTGTAGGTCCTTCTTTTCTGTTTTGGCCTTCAGTGGGGATCAATTTTGGCAAGCTTTGCTGCATGTGCCTGCCCTTGGTGGCGTATGGCCTGCCTGCATTTTGATGGCTTTGACTTTGGGAAAGATTTTTTCTTTTTTTTTTTTTTAATATTTTAAGTATTAATGCCATGTCCCTCATATCTTGCCCCCTAAGTTGTGTCTTCCTCCTTGACATTTTCCCCTGCTTTTGCAACATCTGTGAGCTTAGTTTTGGCATCTTTTGGTCCTATGCACTGCGCCTGATATAAACGCAGGCTATTTTCTTAGAGTCACTCAATTTCCCAAATTTTCTTTTTCTCTCCTCCAACTGCAATTCCTTTGATGTTGACTCCATTCCAGCGTGTTTGTAGGTCCTTCTTTTCTGTTTTGGCCTTCAGTGGGGATCAATTTTGGCAAGCTTTGCTGCATACGCCTGCCCTTGCTGGCGTATGGCCTGCCTGCATTTGATGGCTTTGACTTTGGGAAAGATTTTTTCTTTTTTTTTTTTTTTGTTTCTTTTAAGTATTCACCCATGTCCCTCATATCTTGCTCCCTAAGTTGTGTCTTCCTCCTTGACTTTTTCCCCTGCTTTTGCAACATCTGTGAGCTTAGTTTTGGCATGTTTTGGTCTATTGCAATGCACCTGATATAAACCCAGGCCATTTTTTTAGAGTCAGTAATTTCCCAAATTTTCTTTTTTTCTCTTCCAATTGCGATTCCTTTGATGTTGACTCCTTTCCAGCGTGTTTGTTGGTCCTTCTTTTCTGTTTTGGCTTCAGTGGGGATCAATTTTGGCAAGCTTTGCTGCATGTGCCTGCCCTTGGTGGCGTATGGCCTGCCTGCATTTTGATGGCTTTGACTTTGGGAAAAATTTTTTTTTTTTTTTTTTTTTTTTTGTTTTAAGTATTCATGCCATGTCCCTCACATCTTGCTCCCAGAGTTGTGTCTTCCTCCTTGACTTTTTCCCCTGTTTTGCAACATCTGTGAGCTTAGTTTTGGCCACCTTTTTTTCCTTTGCAATGCAGCTGATTTCCTTACAGCCTATTTCTTGTAGAGACTAAAATTCCCGATTTTCTGCTTTTTTCAATTGCATTTCATTTGAACCTATCTCCTTTCCAGAGTGTTTGTAAGCCTTTCTTTTGGGATTCGCAAGATCCCTTTTCCCTTCCCGAAAGGAAATTTCATTTCCTATCGGGAAGGGAAAAGGAATCTTGCGACTTCAATGGGGACCAATAGAGGAATCTTTGGTGCATGTCCCTGCACTTGATGGCAGGCCATGCCTTTTGATGGCCTTGACGTTGGGAAAGATTTTTTTCTTTTTTTGGTTGTTTTCTGAAGTGTTCATGCCATGTCCCTCATATCTTGCCCCCTAAGTTGTGTCTTCCTCCTTGACTTTTTCCCCTGCTTTTGCAACATCTGTGAGCTTAGTTTTGGCATCTTTTGGTCCTTTGCACTGCACCTGATATAAACCCAGGCCATTTTGTTAGAGTCACTAAATTTCCCAAATTTTCTTTTTTTCTCCTCCAATTGCAATTCCTTTGATATTGACTCCTTACCAGCATGTTTTTAGGTCCTTCTTTTCTGTTTTGGCCTTCAGTGGGGATCAATTTTGGCAAGCTTTGCTGCATGTGCCTGCCCTTGCTGGCGTATGGCCTGCCTGCATTTTGATGGCTTTGACTTTGGGAAAGATGTTTTCTTTTTTTTTTTTTTTATTATTTTAAGTATTCATGCCATGTCCCTCATATCTTGCCCCCTAAGTTGTGTCTTCCTCCTTGACTTTTTCCCCTGCTTTTGCAACATCTGTGAGCTTAGTTTTGGCATCTTTTGGTCCTTTGCACTGCACCTGATATAAACGCAGGCCATTTTCTTAGAGTCACTAAATTTCCCAAATTTTCTTTTTTTCTCCTCCAATTGCAATTCCTTTGATGTTGACTCCTTTCCAGCGTGTTTGTAGGTCCTTCTTTTCTGTTTTGGCCTTCAGTGGGGATCAATTTTGGCAAGCTTTGCTGCATGTGCCTGCCCATCGTGGCGTATGGCCTGCCTGCATTTTGATGGCTTTGACTTTGGGAAAGATTTTTTCTATTTTATTTTTTTAATATTTTAAGTATTCATGCCATGTCCCTGATATCTTGCCCCCTAAGTTGTGTCTTCCTCCTTGACTTTTTCCCCTGCTTTTGCAACATCTGTGAGCTTAGTTTTGGCAAATTTTGGTCTATTGCAATGCACCTGATATAAACCCAGGCCATTTTTTTAGAGTCAGTAATTTAACAAATTTCTTTTTTTCTCCTCCAATTGCAAATCATTTGATGTTGACTCCTTTCCAGCGTGTTTGTAGGTCCTTCTTTTCTGTTTTGGCCTTCAGTGGGGATCAATTTTGGCAAGCTTTGCTGCATGTGCCTGCCCTTGGTGGCGAATGGCCTGCCTGCATTTTGATGGCTTTGACTTGGGGAAAAATTTTTTTTTTTTTTTTTTTTTTTTATGTTTTAAGTATTAATGCCATGTCCCTCATATCTTGCCCCCTAAGTTGTGTCTTCCTCCTTGACTTTTTCCCCTGCTTTTGCAACATCTGTGAGCTTAGTTCTGCCACCTTTTGGTCCTTTGCAATGCAGCTGATTTCCTCACAGCCTATTTTTTGAAGTGACTAAAATTCCCGATTTTCTGCTTTTTTCAATTGCATTTCATTTGATCCTATCTCCTTTCCAGAGTGTTTGTAAGCCTTTCTTTTGGGATTCGCAAGATTCCTTTTCCCTTCCCGAAAGGAAATTTCATTTCCTTTCGGGAGGGGAAAAGGAATCTTGCGATTTCAATGGGGACCAATAGAGGAATCTTTGGTGCATGTCCCTGCACTTGATGGCAGGCCATGCCTTTTGATGGCTTTGACTTTGGGAAAGATTTTTTTCTTTTTTTGGTTGTTTTCTGAAGTGTTCATGCCATGTCCCTCATATCTTGCCCCCTAAGTTGTGTCTTCCTCCTTGACTTTTTCCCCTGCTTTTGCAACATCTGTGAGCTTAGTTTTGGCATCTTTTGGTCCTTTGCACTGCACCTGATATAAACCCAGGCCATTTTGTTAGAGTCACTAAATTTCCCAAATTTTCTTTTTTTCTCCTCCAATTGCAATTCCTTTGATGTTGACTCCTTTCCAGCCTGTTTGTAGGTCCTTCTTTTCTGTTTTGGCCTTCAGTGGGGATCACTTTTGGAAAACTTTGCTGCAAGTGCCTGCCCTTGGTGGCGTATGGCCTGCCTGCATTTTGATGGCTTTGACTTTGGGAAAGATTTTTTCTTTTTTTTTTTTTTTAATCTTTTAAGTATTCATGCCATGTCCCTCATATCTTGCCCCCTGAGATGTGTCTTCCTCCTTGACTTTTTCCCCCGCTTTTGCAACATCTGTGAGCTTAGTTTTTTCAACTTTTGGTCTATTGCAATGCACCTGATATAAACCCAGGCCATTTTTTTAGAGTCAGTAATTTAACAAATTTCTTTTTTTCTCCTCCAATTTCAAATCCTTTGATGTTGACTCCTTTCCAGCGTGTTTGTAGGTCCTTCTTTTCTGTTTTGGCCTTCAGTGGGGATCAATTTTGGCAAGCTTTGCTGCATGTGCCTGCCCTCGGTGGCGTATGGCCTGCCTGCATTTTGATGGCTTTGACTTGGGGAAAAATTTTTTTTTTTTTTTTTTTTTTTTATGTTTTAAGTATTCATGCCATGTCCCTCATATCTTGCCCCCTAAGTTGTGTCTTCCTCCTTGACTTTTTCCCCTGCTTTTGCAACATCTGTGAGCTTAGTTTTGGCACCTTTTGGTCCTTTGCAATGCAGCTGATTTCCTCACAGCCTATTTTTTGAAGAGACTAAAATTCCAGATTTTCTGCTTTTTTCAATTGCATTTCATTTGATCCTATCTCCCTTCCAGAGTGTTTGTAAGCCTTTCTTTTGGGATTCGCAAGATTCCTTTTCCCTTCCCGAAAGGAAATTTCATTTCCTTTCGGGAAGGGAAAAGGAATCTTGCGATTTCAATGGGCACCAATAGAGGAATCTTTGGTGCATGTCCCTGCACTTGATGGCAGGCCATGCCTTTTGATGGCTTTGACTTTGGGAAAGATTTTTTTCTTTTTTTGGTTGTATTCTGAAGTGTTCATGCCGTGTCCCTCATATCTTGCCCCCTAAGTTGTGTCTTCCTCCTTGACTTTTTCCCCTGCTTTTGCAACATCTGTGAGCTTAGTTTTGGCATTTGTTGGGCCCTTGCACTGCCCCTGATAAAACCCCAGGCTTCTTTCTAAGAGTCATTAAATTTCCCAAATTTTCTTTTTTTCTCCTCCAATTGCAATTCCTTTGATGTTGACTCCTTTCCAGCCTGTTTGTAGGTCCTTCTTTTCTGTTTTGGCCTTCAGTGGGGATCAATTTTGGCAAGCTTTGCTGCATGTGCCTGCCCTTGGTGGCGTATGGCCTGCCTGCATTTTGATGTCTTTGATTTTGGGAAAGATTTTTTCTTTTGTTCTTTTTATTATTTTAAGTATTCATGCCATGTCCCTCACATCTTGCCCCCTAAGTTCTGTCTTCCTCCTTGACTTTTTCCCCTGCTTTTGCAACATCTGTGAGCTTAGTTTTGGCATCTTTTGGTCCTTTGCAATGCGGCTGATTTCCTCACAGCCTATTTTTTTAAGAGACTAAAATTCCCGATTATCTGCTTTTTTCAATTGCATTTCATTTGAACCTATCTCCTTTCCAGAGTGTTTGTAAGCCTATCTTTTGGGATTCGCAAGATTCCTTTTCCCTTCCTGAAAGGAAATTTCAATTCCTTTCGGGAAGGGAAAAGGAATCTTGCGATTTCAATGGGGACCAATAGAGGAATTTTTGGTGCATGTCCCAGCACTTGATGGCAGGCCATGCCTTTTGATGTCTTTGAATTTGGGAAAGATTTTTTCTATTTTGGTTGTTTTCTGAAGTGTTCATGCCATGTCCCTCATATCTTGCCCCCTAAGTTGTGTCTTCCTCCTTGACTTTTTCCCCTGTTTTGCAACATGTGTGAGCTTAGTTTTGGCATCTTTGGTCCTTTGCACTGCACCTGATATAAACGCAGGCCATTTTCTTAGAGTCACAAAATTTCCCAAATTTTCTTTTTTTCTCCTCCAATTGCAATTCCTTTGATTTTGACTCCTTTCCAGCGGGTTTGTAGGTCCTTCTTTTCTGTTTTGGCCTTCAGTGGGGATCAATTTTGGCAAGCTTTGCTGCATGTGCCTGCCCTTGGTGGCGTATGGCCTGCCTGCATTTTGATGGCTTTGACTTTGGGACAGATTTTTTTCTTTTTTTTTTTTTTTTTTTTTTGTTTTAAGTATTCATGCCATGTCCCTCATATTTTGCTCCCTAAGTTGTGTCTTCCTCCTTGACTTTTTCCCCTGCTTTTGCAACATCTCTGAGCTTAGTTTTGGCATCTTATGTTCCTTTGCACTGCACCTGCTAAAAGCCCAGGCCATTTCCTAAGAGTCCTTAAATTTCCCAAATTTTCTTATTTTCACCTCCAATTGCAATTCCTTTTAAGGTGTCTCCATTCCAGCGTGTTTGTAAGACCTTATTTTCTGTTTTGGCCTTCAGTGGGGATCAATTTTGGCAAGCTTTGCTGCATGTGCCTGCACTTGCTGGCCTATGGCCTGCCTGCATTTTGATGGCTTTGACTTTGGGAAAGATCTTTTCTTTTTTTTTTTTTTTTTGTTTTAATTATTCATGCCATGTCCCTCATATGTTGCTCCCTAAGTTGTGTCATCCTCCTTCAGTTTTTCCCCTGCTTTTGCAACATCTGTGAGCTTAGTTTTGGCACATTTTGGTCCTTTGCACTGCACCTGATGTAAACCCAGGCCATTGTTTTAGAGTCAGTAATTTCCCAAATTTTCAATTTTTCTCCTCCAATTGCAATTCCTTTGATGTTGACTCCTTTCCAGCGTGTTTGTAAGTCCTTCTTTTCTGTTTTGGCCTTCAGTGGGGATCAATTTTGGCAAGCTTTGCTGCATGTGCCTGCCCTTGGTGGCGTATGGCCTGCCTGCATTTTGATGGCTTTTACTTTGGGAAAGATTTTTCCTTTTTTTTTTTTTTTGTTTCTTTTAAGTATTCAAGCCATGTCCCTCATATCTTGCTCCCTAAGTTGTGTCTTCCTCCTTGACTTTTTCCCCTGCTTTTGCAACATCTGTGAGCTTAGTTTTGGCATATTTTGGGCCCTTGCACTGCACCTGATAAAATCCCAGGCCTCTTTCTAAGAGTCATTAAATTTCCGAAATTTTCTTTTTTTCTCCTCCAATTGCAATTCCTTTGATGTTGACTCCTTTCCAGCGTGTTTGTAGGTCCTTCTTTTCTGTTTTGGCGTTCAGTGGGGATCAATTTTGGCAAGATTTGCTGCAAGTGCCTGCCCTTGGTGGCATATGGCCTGCCTGCATTTTGATGTCTTTGACTTTGTGAAAGATTTTTTCTTCTGTTTTTTTTTTATTATTTTAAGTATTCATGCCATATCCCTCACATCTTGCCCCCTAAGTTGTGTCTTCCTCCTTGACTTTTTCCCCTGCTTTTGCAACATCTGTGAGCTTAGTTTTGGCATCTTTTGGTCCTTTGCAATGCAGCTGATTTCCTCACAGCCTTTTTTTTGAAGAGACTAAAATTCCCGATTTTCTTCTTTTTTCAACTGCATTTCATTTGAACCTATCTCCTTTCCAGAGTGTTTGTAAGCCTTTCTTTTGGGATTCGCAAGATTCCTTTTCCCTTCCTGAAAGGAAATTTCTATTCCTTTCGGGAAGGGAAAAGGAATCTTGCGATTTCAATGGGGACCAATAGAGGAATCTTTGGTGCATGTCCCTGCACTTGACGGCAGGCCATGCCTTTTGATGTCTTTGAATTTGGGAAAGATTTTTTCTTTTTTTGGTTGTTTTCTGAAGTGTTCATACCATGTCCCTCATAACTTGCCCCCTAAGTTGTGTCTTCCTCCTTGACTTTTTCCCCCGCTTTTGCAACCTCTGTGAGCTTAGTTTTGGCATCTTTTGGTCCTTTGCACTGCACCTGATATAAACGCAGGCCATTTTCTTAGAGTCACTAAATTTCCCAAATTTTCTTTTTTTCTCCTCCAATTGCAAATCCTTTGATGTTGTCTCCATTCCAGCGTGTTTGTAAGTCCTTCTTTTCTGTTTTGGCCTTCAGTGGGGATCAATTTTGGCAAGCTTTTCTGCAAGTGCCTGCCCTTGGTGGCGTATGGCCTGCCTGCATTTTGATGGCTTTGATTTGGGAAAGATTTTTCTTTTTTTTTTTTTTATTGTTTTAAGTATTCATGCCATGTCCCTCATATCTTGCCCCCTAAGTTGTGTCTTCCTCCTTGACTTTTTCCCCAGCTTTTGCAACATCTGTGAGCTTAGTTTTGGCATCTTTTGGTCCTTTGCACTGCACCTGATATAAACCCAGGCCATTTTCTTAGAGTCACTAAATTTCCAAAATTTTCTTTTTTTCTCCTCCAATTGCAAATCCTTTAATGTTGACTCCTTTCCAGCCTGTTTGTAGGTCCTTCTTTTCTGTTTTGGCCTTCAGTGGGGATCACTTTTGGAAAACTTTGCTGCAAGTGCCTGCCCTTGGTGGCGTATGGCCTGCCTGCATTTTGATGGCTTTGACTTTGGGAAAGATTTTTTCTTTTTTTTTTTTTTTAATCTTTTAAGTATTCATGCCATGTCCCTCATATCTTGCCCCCTGAGATGTGTCTTCCTCCTTGACTTTTTCCCCCGCTTTTGCAACATCTGTGAGCTTAGTTTTTTCAACTTTTGGTCTATTGCAATGCACCTGATATAAACCCAGGCCATTTTTTTAGAGTCAGTAATTTAACAAATTTCTTTTTTTCTCCTCCAATTTCAAATCCTTTGATGTTGACTCCTTTCCAGCGTGTTTGTAGGTCCTTCTTTTCTGTTTTGGCCTTCAGTGGGGATCAATTTTGGCAAGCTTTGCTGCATGTGCCTGCCCTCGGTGGCGTATGGCCTGCCTGCATTTTGATGGCTTTGACTTGGGGAAAAATTTTTTTTTTTTTTTTTTTTTTTTATGTTTTAAGTATTCATGCCATGTCCCTCATATCTTGCCCCCTAAGTTGTGTCTTCCTCCTTGACTTTTTCCCCTGCTTTTGCAACATCTGTGAGCTTAGTTTTGCCACCTTTTGGTCCTTTGCAATGCAGCTGATTTCCTCACAGCCTATTTTTTGAAGAGACTAAAATTCCAGATTTTCTGCTTTTTTCAATTGCATTTCATTTGATCCTATCTCCCTTCCAGAGTGTTTGTAAGCCTTTCTTTTGGGATTCGCAAGATTCCTTTTCCCTTCCCGAAAGGAAATTTCATTTCCTTTCGGGAAGGGAAAAGGAATCTTGCGATTTCAATGGGCACCAATAGAGGAATCTTTGGTGCATGTCCCTGCACTTGATGGCAGGCCATGCCTTTTGATGGCTTTGACTTTGGGAAAGATTTTTTTCTTTTTTTGGTTGTATTCTGAAGTGTTCATGCCGTGTCCCTCATATCTTGCCCCCTAAGTTGTGTCTTCCTCCTTGACTTTTTCCCCTGCTTTTGCAACATCTGTGAGCTTAGTTTTGGCATCTTTAGTCCTTTGCACTGCACCTGATAAAACCCCAGGCCACTTTCTAAGAGTCACTATATTTCCCAAATTTTCATTTTTTCTCCTCCAATTGCAATTCCTTTGATGTTGCCTCCTTTCCAGCGTGTTTGTAGGTCCTTCTTTTCTGTTTTGGCCTTCATTGGGATCAATTTTGGCAAGCTTTGCTGCATGTGCCTGCCCTTGGTGGCGTATGGCCTGCCTGCATTTTGATGGCTTTGACTTTGGGAAAGATTTTTTCTTTTGTTTTTTTTTATTATTTTAAGTATTTATGCCATGTCCGTCATATCTTGCTCCCTAAGTTGTGTCTTCCTCCTTGACTTTTTCCCCAGCTTTTGCAACATCTGTGAGCTTAGTTTTGGCATCTTTTGGTCCTTTGCACTGCACCTGATATAAACCCAGGCCATTTTCTTAGAGTCAATAAATTTCCAAAATTTTCTTTTTTTCTCCTCCAATTGCAATTCCTTTGATGTTGACTCCTTTCCAGCGTGTTTGTAGGTCCTTCTTTTCCGTTTTGCCTTCAGTGGGGATCAATTTTGGCAAACTTTGCTGCATGTGCCTGCCCTTGGTGGCGTATGGCCTGCCTGCATTTTGATGGCTTTGACTTTGGGAAAAATATTTTGTTTTTTTTTTTTAATCTTTTAAGTATTCATGCCATGTCCCTCATATCTTACCCCCTGAGATTTGTCTTCCTCCTTGACTTTTCCCCTGCTTTTGCAACATCTGTGAGCTTAGTTTTGGCAACATTTGGTCTATTGCACTGCACCTGATATAAACCCAGGCCTTTTTTTTAGAGTCAGTAATTTCCCAAATTTTCTTTTTTTCTCCTCCAATTGCAAATCCTTTGATGTTGACTCCTTTCCAGCGTGTTTGTAGGTCCTTCTTTTCTGTTTTGGCCTTCAGTGGGGATCAATTTTGGCAAGCTTTGCTGCATGTGCCTGCCCTTGCTGGCGTATGGCCTGCCTGCATTTTGATGGCTTTGACTTGGGGAAAATTTTTTTTCTTTTTTTTTTTTTTTGTTTTAAGTATTCATGCCATGTCCCTCATATCTTGCCCCCTAAGTTGTGTCTTCCTCCTTGACTTTTTCCCCTGCTTTTGCAACATCTGTGAGCTTAGTTTTGGCATCTTTTGGTCCTTTGCAGTGCACCTGATATAAACGCAGGCCATTTTCCTATAGTCTCTAAATTTCCCAAATTTTCTTTTTTTCTCCTCCAATTGCAATTCCGTTGATATTGACTCCTTTCCAGCATGTTTGTAGGTCCTTTTTTTCTGTTTTGGCCCTAAGTGGGGATCAGATTTGGCAAGCTTTACTGCATGTGGCTGCCCTTGCTGGCGTATGGCCTGCCTGCATTTTGATGGCTTTGACTTTGGGAAAGATTTTTTCTATATTTTTTTTTTTTTATTAATTTAAATATTCATACCATGTCCCTCATATCTTGCCCCCTAAGTTGTGTCTTCCTCCTTGACTTTTTCCCCTGCTTTTGCAACATCTGTGAGCTTAGTTTTGGCATCTTTTGGTCCTTTGCACTGCACCTGATAAAACCCCAGGCCACTTTCTAAGAGTCACTAAATTTCCAAAATTTTCTTTTTTTCTCCTCCAATTGCAATTCCTTTGATATTGACTCCTTACCAGCGTGTTTTTAGGTCCTTCTTTTCTGTTTTGGCCTTCAGTGGGGATCAATTTTGGCAAGCTTTGCTGCATGTGCCTCCCCTTAGTGGCGTATGGCCTGCCTGCATTTTGATGGCTTTGACTTTGGCAAAGATATTTTCTTTTTTTTTTTTTTTATTATTTTAAGTATTCATGCCATGTCCCTCATATCTTTCTCCCTAAGTTGTGTCTTCCTCCTTGACTTTTTCCCCTGCTTTTGCAACATCTGTGAGCTTAGTTTTGGCATCTTTTGGTCCTTTGCACTGCACCTGATATAAACCCAGGCCATTTTCTTAGAGTCACTAAATTTCCAAAATTTTCTTTTTTTCTCCTCCAATTGCAATTCCTTTGATGTTGACTCTTTACCAGCGTGTTTGTAGGTCCTTCTTTTCTGTTTTGGCCTTCAGTGGGGATCAATTTTGGCAAGCTTTGCTGCATGTGCCTGCCCTTGGTGGCGTATGGCCTGCCTGCATTTTGATGGCTTTGACTTTGGGAAAGATTTTTTCTTTTTTTTTTTTTGTTTCTTTAAAATATTCATGCCATGTCCCTCATATCTTGCCCCCTTAGTTGTGTCTTCCTCCTTGACTTTTTCCCCTGCTTTTGCAACATCTGTGAGCTTAGTTTTGCCATCTTTTGGTCCTTTGCACTGCACCTGCTAAAAGCCCAGGCCACTTTCTAAGAGTCATTAAATTTCCCAAATTTTCTTTTTTTCTCCTCCAATTGCAATTCCTTTGATGGTGTCTCCATTCCAGCGTGTTTGTAAGTCCTTATTTTCTGTTTTGGCCTTCAGTGGGGATCAATTTTGGCAAGCTTTGCTGCATGTGCCGGCCCTTGGTGACGTATGGCCTGCCTGCATTTTGATGGCTTTGACTTTGGGAAAGATTTCTTCTTTTTTTTTTTTTTAATTTTTTTAAGTGTTCATGCCATGTCCCTCATATCTTGCTCCCTAAGTTGTGTCTTCCTCCTTGACTTTTTCCCCTGCTTTTGCAACATCTGTGAGCTTAGTTTTGGCATTTTTTGGGCCCTTGCACTGCCCCTGATAAAACCCCAGGCTTCATTCTAAGAGTCATTAAATTTCCCAAATTTTCTTTTTTTCTTCTCCAATTGCAATTCCTTTGATGTTGACTCCTTTCCAGCCTGTTTGTAGGTCCTTCTTTTCTGTTTTGGCCTTCAGTGGGGATCAATTTTGGCAAGCTTTGCTGCAAGTGCCTGCCCTTGGTGGCGTATGGCCTGCCTGCATTTTGATGGCTTTGACTTTGGGAAAGATTTTTTCTTTTTTTTTTCTTTTTTGTTTTAAGTATTCATGCCATGTCCCTCACATCTTGCCCCCTAAGTTCTGTCTTCCTCCTTGACTTTTTCCCCTGCTTTTGCAACATCTGTGAGCTTAGTTTTGGCATCTTTTGGTCCTTTGCAATGCAGCTGATTTCCTCACAGCCTATTTTTTGAAGAGACTAAAATTCCCGATTATCTGCTTTTTTCAATTGCATTTCATTTGAACCTATCTCCTTTCCAGCGTGTTTGTAAGCCTATCTTTTGGGATTCGCAAGATTCCTTTTCCCTTCCTGAAAGGAAATTTCAATTCCTTTCGGGAAGGGAAAAGGAATCTTGCGATTTCAATGGGGACCAATAGAGGAATCTTTGGTGCATGTCCCAGCACTTGATGGCAGGCCATGCCTTTTGATGTCTTTGAATTTGGGAAAGATTTTTCTATTTTGATTGTTTTCTGAAGTGTTCATGCCATGTCCCTCATATCTTGGCCCATAAGTTGTGTCTTCCTCCTTGACTTTTTCCCCTGCTTTTGCAACATCTGTGAGCTTAGTTTTGGCATCTTTTGGTCCTTTGCACTGCACCTGATATAAACGCAGGCCATTTTCTTAGAGTCACTAAATTTCCCAAATTTTCTTTTTTTCTCCTCCAATTGCAATTCCTTTGATATTGACTCCTTTCCAGCGGGTTTGTAGGTCCTTCTTTTCAGTTTTGGTCTTCAGTGGGGATCAATTTTGGCAAGCTTTGCTGCATGTGCCTGCCCTTGGTGGCGTATGGCCTGCCTGCATTTTGATGGCTTTGACTTTGGGAAAGATTTTTTCCTTTTTTTTTTTTTATTCTTTTAAGTATTCATGCCATGTCCCTCATATCTTGCCCCCTAAGTTGTGTCTTCCTCCTTGACTTTTTCCCCTGCTTTTGCAACATCTGTGAGCTTAGTTTTGGCATCTTTTGGTCCTTTGCACTGCACCTGATATAAACGCAGGCCATTTTCTTAGAGTCACTAAATTTCCAAAATTTTGTTTTTTTCTCTTCCAATTGCAATTCCGTTGATGTTGACTCCTTTCCTGCGTGTTTGTAGGTCCTTCTTTTCTGTTTTGGCCTTAAGTGGGGATCAATTTTGGCAAGCATTGCTGCATGTGACTGCCCTTGGTGGCGTATGGCCTGCCTGCATTTTGATGGCTTTGACTTTGGGAAAGATATTTTCTATTTTTTTTTTTTTTTATTATTTTAAATATTCATGCCATGTTCTCATATCTTGCCCCCTAAGTTGTGTCTTCCTCCTTGACTTTTTCCCCTGCTTTTGCAACATCTGTGAGCTTAGTTTTGGCATCTTTTGGTCCTTTGCACTGCACCTGATATAAACGCAGGCCATTTTCTTAGAGTCACTAAATTTCCAAAATTTTCTTTTTTTCTCCTCCAATTGCAATTCCTTTGATGTTGACTCTTTACCAGCGTGTTTGTAGGTCCTTCTTTTCTGTTTTGGCCTTCAGTGGGGATCAATTTTGGCAAGCTTTGCTGCATGTGCCTGCCCTTGGTGGCGTATGGCCTGCCTGCATTTTGATGGCTTTGACTTTGGGAAAGATTTTTTCTTTTTTTTTTTTTGTTTCTTTAAAATATTCATGCCATGTCCCTCATATCTTGCCCCCTTAGTTGTGTCTTCCTCCTTGACTTTTTCCCCTGCTTTTGCAACATCTGTGAGCTTAGTTTTGCCATCTTTTGGTCCTTTCCACTGCACCTGCTAAAAGCCCAGGCCACTTTCTAAGAGTCATTAAATTTCCCAAATTTTCTTTTTTTCTCCTCCAATTGCAATTCCTTTGATGGTGTCTCCATTCCAGCGTGTTTGTAAGTCCTTATTTTCTGTTTTGGCCTTCAGTGGGGATCAATTTTGGCAAGCTTTGCTGCATGTGCCTGCCCTTGGTGACGTATGGCCTGCCTGCATTTTGATGGCTTTGACTTTGGGAAAGATTTCTTCTTTTTTTTTTTTTTAATTTTTTTAAGTGTTCATGCCATGTCCCTCATATCTTGCTCCCTAAGTTGTGTCTTCCTCCTTGACTTTTTCCCCTGCTTTTGCAACATCTGTGAGCTTAGTTTGGCATTTTTTGGGCCCTTGCACTGCCCCTGATAAAACCCCAGGCTTCATTCTAAGAGTCATTAAATTTCCCAAATTTTCTTTTTTTCTCCTCCAATTGCAATTCCTTTGATGTTGACTCCTTTCCAGCCTGTTTGTAGGTCCTTCTTTTCTGTTTTGGCCTTCAGTGGGGATCAATTTTGGCAAGCTTTGCTGCAAGTGCCTGCCCTTGGTGGCGTATGGCCTGCCTGCATTTTGATGGCTTTGACTTTGGGAAAGATTTTTTCTTTTTTTTTTCTTTTTTGTTTTAAGTATTCATGCCATGTCCCTCACATCTTGCCCCCTAAGTTCTGTCTTCCTCCTTGACTTTTTCCCCTGCTTTTGCAACATCTGTGAGCTTAGTTTTGGCATCTTTTGGTCCTTTGCAATGCGGCTGATTTCCTCACAGGCTATTTTTTGAAGAGACTAACATTCCCGATTTTTTCCTTTTTTCAATTGCATTTCATTTGAACCTATCTCCTTTCCAGCGTGTTTGTAAGCCTATCTTTTGGGATTCGCAAGATTCCTTTTCCCTTCCTGAAAGGAAATTTCAATTCCTTTCGGGAAGGGAAAAGGAATCTTGCGATTTCAATGGGGACCAATAGAGGAATCTTTGGTGCATGTCCCAGCACTTGATGGCAGGCCATGCCTTTTGATGTCTTTGAATTTGGGAAAGATTTTTCTATTTTGGTTGTTTTCTGATGTGTTCATGCCATGTCCCTCATATCTTGGCCCCTAAGTTGTGTCTTCCTCCTTGACTTTTTCCCCTGCTTTTGCAACATCTGTGAGCTTAGTTTTGGCATCTTTTGGTCCTTTGCACTGCACCTGATATAAACGCAGGCCATTTTCTTAGAGTCACAAAATTTCCCAAATTTTCTTTTTTTCTCCTCCAATTGCAATTCCTTTGATATTGACTCCTTTCCAGCGGGTTTGTAGGTCCTTCTTTTCAGTTTTGGTCTTCAGTGGGGATCAATTTTGGCAAGCTTTGCTGCATGTGCCTGCCCTTGGTGGCGTATGGCCTGCCTGCATTTTGATGGCTTTGACTTTGGGAAAGATTTTTTCCTTTTTTTTTTTTTATTCTTTTAAGTATTCATGCCATGTCCCTCATATCTTGCCCCCTAAGTTGTGTCTTCCTCCTTGACTTTTTCCCCTGCTTTTGCAACATCTGTGAGCTTAGTTTTGGCATCTTTTGGTCCTTTGCACTGCACCTGATATAAACGCAGGCCATTTTCTTAGAGTCACTAAATTTCCAAAATTTTGTTTTTTTCTCTTCCAATTGCAATTCCGTTGATGTTGACTCCTTTCCTGCGTGTTTGTAGGTCCTTCTTTTCTGTTTTGGCCTTAAGTGGGGATCAATTTTGGCAAGCATTGCTGCATGTGACTGCCCTTGGTGGCGTATGGCCTGCCTGCATTTTGATGGCTTTGACTTTGGGAAAGATTTTTTCTATTTTTTTTTTTTTTTATTATTTTAAATATTCATGCCATGTCCCTCATATCTTGCCCCCTAAGTTGTGTCTTCCTCCTTGACTTTTTCCCCTGCTTTTGCAACATCTGTGAGCTTAGTTTTCGCATCTTTTGGTCCTTTGCACTGCACCTGCTAAACCCCAGGCCACTTTCTAAAAGTCATTAAATTTCCCAAATTTTCTTTTTTTCTCCTCCGATTGCAAATCCTTTGATGGTGTCTCCATTCCAGCGTGTTTGTAGGTCCTTCTTTTCTGTTTTGGCCTTCAGTGGGGATCAATTTTGGCAAGCTTTGCTGCATGTGACTGCCCTTGGTGGCATATGGCCTGCCTGCATTTTGATGGCTTTGACTTTGGGAAAGATTTTTTCTTTTTTTTTTTTTAATTTTTTAAGTATTCATGCCATGTCCCTCATATCTTGCCCCCTAAGTTGTGTCTTCCTCCTTGACTTTTTCCCCTGCTTTTGCAACATCTGTGAGCTTAGTTTTGGCATCTTTTGGTCCTTTGCACTGCACCTGCTAAAACCCCAGGCCACTTTCTAAGAGTCACTCAATTTCCCAAATTTTCTTTTTTTCTCCTCCAATTGCAATTCCTTTGATGTTGACTCCTTTCCAGCGTGTTTTTAGGTCCTTCTTTTCTGTTTTGCCTTCAGTGGGGATCAGTTTTGGCAAGCTTTGCTGCATGTGCCTGCCCTTGGTGGCGAATGGCCTGCCTGCATTTTGATGGCTTTGACTTTGGGAAAGATTTTTTCTTTTGTTTTTTTTTATTATTTTAAGTATTCATGCCATGTCCCTCATATCTTGCTCCCTAAGTTGTGTCTTCCTCCTTGACTTTTTCCCCTGCTTTTGCAACATCTGTGAGCTTAGTTTTGGCAACTTTTGGTCTATTGCAATGCACCTGATATAAACCCAGGCCATTTTTTTAGAGTCAGTAATTTAACAAATTTCTTTTTTTCTCCTCCAATTGCAAATCCTTTGATGTTGACTCCTTTCCAGCGTGTTTTTAGGTCCTTCTTTTCTGTTTTGGCCTTCAGTGGGGATCAATTTTGGCAAGCTTTGCTGCATGTGCCTGCCCTTGGTGGCGTATGGCCTGCCTGCATTTTGATGGCTTTGACTTTGGGAAAGATTTTTTCTTTTTTTTTTTTTTGTTTGTTTTAAGCATTCATGCCATGTCCCTCATATCTTGCCCCCTAAGTTGTGTCTTCCTCCTTGACTTTTTCCCCTGCTTTTGCAACATTTGTGAGCTTAGTTTTGGCATCTTTTGGTCCTTTGCACTGCACCTGATATAAACGCAGGCCATTTTCTTAGAGTCACTACATTTCCCAAATTTTCTTTTTTTCTCCTCCAATTGCAATTCCTTTGATGTTGACTCCTTACCAGCGTGTTTTTAGGTCCTTCCTTTCTGTTTTGGCCTTCAGTGGGGATCAATTTTGGCAAGCTTTGCTGCATGTGCCTGCCCTTCGTGGCGTATGGCCTGCCTGCATTTTGATGGCTTTGACTTTGGGAAAGATTTTTTCTTTTTTTTTTTTTTTGTTTCTTTTAAGTATTCATGCCATGTCCCTCATATCTTGCTCCTTAAGTTGTGTCTTCCTCCTTGACTTTTTCCCCTGCTTTTGCAACATCTGTGAGCTTAGTTTTGGCATCTTTTTGTCCTTTGCCCTGCACCTGATAAAACCCCAGGCCACTTTCTAAGAGTCACTCAATTTCCCAAATTTTCTTTTTTTCTCCTCCAATTGCAATTCCTTTGATGTTGACTCCTTTCCAACGTGTTTGTCGGTCCTTCTTTTCTGTTTTGGCCTTCAGTGGGGATCAATTTTGGCAAGCTTTGCTGCATGTGCCTGCCCTTGGTGGTGTATGGCCTGCCTGCATTTTGATGGCTTTGACTTTGGGAAAGATTTTTTCTTTTTTTTTTTTTTTTATTATTTTAAGTATTCATGCCATGTCCCTCATATCTTGCCCCCTAAGTTGTGTCTTCCTCCTTGACTTTTTCCCCTGCTTTTCCAATATCTGTGAGCTTAGTTTTGGCATCTTTTGGTCCTTTGCACTGCACCTGATAAAACCCCAGGCCATTTTCTTAGAGTCACTAAATTTCCCAAATTTTCTTTTTTTCTCCTCCAATTGCAATTCCGTTGATGTTGACTCCTTTCCAGCGTGTTTGTAGGTCCTTCTTTTCTGTTTTGGCCTTCAGTGGGGATCAATTTTGGCAAGCATTGCTGCATGTGACTGCCCTCTGTGGCGTATGGCCTGCCTGCATTTTGATGGCTTTGACTTTGGGAAAGATTTTTTCTATTTTTTTTTTTTTTTATTATTTTAAATATTCATGCCATGTCCCTCATATCTTGCCCCCTAAGTTGTGTCTTCCTCCTTGACTTTTTCCCCTGCTTTTGCAACATCTGTGAGCTTAGTTTTGGCATCTTTTGGTCCTTTGCACTGCACCTGCTAAAACCCCAGGCCACTTTCTAAGAGTCATTAAATTTCCCAAATTTTCTTTTTTTCTCCTCCGATTGCAAATCCTTTGATGGTGTCTCCATTCCAGCGTGTTTGTAGGTCCTTCTTTTCTGTTTTGGCCTTCAGTGGGGATCAATTTTGGCAAGCTTTGCTGCATGTGCCTGCCCTTGGTGGCATATGGCCTGCCTGCATTTTGATGTCTTTGACTTTGTGAAAGATTTTTTCTTCTGTTTTTTTTTTATTATTTTAAGTATTCATGCCATGTCCCTCACATCTTGCCCCCTAAGTTGTGTCTTCCTCCTTGACTTTTTCCCCTGCTTTTGCAACATCTGTGAGCTTAGTTTTGCCACCTTTTGGTCCTTTGCAATGCAGCTTATTTCCTCACATCCTTTTTTTGAAGAGACTAAAATTCCCGATTTTCTTCTTTTTTCAACTGCATTTCATTTGAACCTATCTCCTTTCCAGAGGGTTTGTAAGCCTATCTTTTGCGATTCGCAAGATTCCTTTTCCCTTCCTGAAAGGAAATTTCTATTCCTTTCGGGAAAGGAAAAGGAATCTTGCGATTTCAATGGGGACCAATAGAGGAATCTTTGGTGCATGTCCCTGCACTTGATGGCAGGCCATGCCTTTTGATGTCTTTGAATTTGGGAAAGATTTTTTCTTTTTTTGGTTGTTTTCTGAAGTGTTCATACCATGTCCCTCATATCTTGCCCCCTAAGTTGTGTCTTCCTCCTTGACTTTTTCCCCTGCTTTTGCAACATCTGTGAGCTTAGTTTTGGCATCTTTTGGTCCTTTGCACTGCACCTGATATAAACGCAGGCCATTTTCTTAGAGTCACTAAATTTCCAAAATTTTCTTTTTTTCTCCTCCAATTGCAATTCCTTTGATGTTGACTCTTTACCAGCGTGTTTGTAGGTCCTTCTTTTCTGTTTTGGCCTTCAGTGGGGATCAATTTTGGCAAGCTTTGCTGCATGTGCCTGCCCTTGGTGGCGTATGGCCTGCCTGCATTTTGATGGCTTTGACTTTGGGAAAGATTTTTTCTTTTTTTTTTTTTTGTTTCTTTAAAATATTCATGCCATGTCCCTCATATCTTGCCCCCTTAGTTGTGTCTTCCTCCTTGACTTTTTCCCCTGCTTTTTGCAACATCTGTGAGCTTAGTTTTGCCATCTTTTGGTCCTTTCCACTGCACCTGCTAAAAGCCCAGGCCACTTTCTAAGAGTCATTAAATTTCCCAAATTTTCTTTTTTTCTCCTCCCAATTGCAATTCCTTTGATGGTGTCTCCATTCCAGCGTGTTTGTAAGTCCTTATTTTCTGTTTTGGCCTTCAGTGGGGATCAATTTTGGCAAGCTTTGCTGCATGTGCCTGCCCTTGGTGACGTATGGCCTGCCTGCATTTTGATGGCTTTGACTTTGGGAAAGATTTCTTCTTTTTTTTTTTTTTAATTTTTTTAAGTGTTTCATGCCATGTCCCCTCATATCTTGCTCCCTAAGTTGTGTCTTCCTCCTTGACTTTTTCCCCTGCTTTTGCAACATCTGTGAGCTTAGTTTGGCATTTTTTTGGGCCCTTGCACTGCCCCTGATAAAACCCCAGGCTTCATTCTAAGAGTCATTAAATTTCCCAAATTTTCTTTTTTTCTCCTCCAATTGCAATTCCTTTGATGTTGACTCCTTTCCAGCCTGTTTGTAGGTCCTTCTTTTCTGTTTTGGCCTTCAGTGGGGATCAATTTTGGCAAGCTTTGCTGCAAGTGCCTGCCCTTGGTGGCGTATGGCCTGCCTGCATTTTGATGGCTTTGACTTTGGGAAAGATTTTTTCTTTTTTTTTTCTTTTTTGTTTTAAGTATTCATGCCATGTCCCTCACATCTTGCCCCCTAAGTTCTGTCTTCCTCCTTGACTTTTTCCCCTGCTTTTGCAACATCTGTGAGCTTAGTTTTGGCATCTTTTGGTCCTTTGCAATGCGGCTGATTTCCTCACAGGCTATTTTTTGAAGAGACTAACATTCCCGATTTTTTCCTTTTTTCAATTGCATTTCATTTGAACCTATCTCCTTTCCAGCGTGTTTGTAAGCCTATCTTTTGGGATTCGCAAGATTCCTTTTCCCTTCCTGAAAGGAAATTTCAATTCCTTTCGGGAAGGGAAAAGGAATCTTGCGATTTCAATGGGGACCAATAGAGGAATCTTTGGTGCATGTCCCAGCACTTGATGGCAGGCCATGCCTTTTGATGTCTTTGAATTTGGGAAAGATTTTTCTATTTTGGTTGTTTTCTGATGTGTTCATGCCATGTCCCTCATATCTTGGCCCCTAAGTTGTGTCTTCCTCCTTGACTTTTTCCCCTGCTTTTGCAACATCTGTGAGCTTAGTTTTGGCATCTTTTGGTCCTTTGCACTGCACCTGATATAAACGCAGGCCATTTTCTTAGAGTCACAAAATTTCCCAAATTTTCTTTTTTTCTCCTCCAATTGCAATTCCTTTGATATTGACTCCTTTCCAGCGGGTTTGTAGGTCCTTCTTTTCAGTTTTGGTCTTCAGTGGGGATCAATTTTGGCAAGCTTTGCTGCATGTGCCTGCCCTTGGTGGCGTATGGCCTGCCTGCATTTTGATGGCTTTGACTTTGGGAAAGATTTTTTCCTTTTTTTTTTTTTATTCTTTTAAGTATTCATGCCATGTCCCTCATATCTTGCCCCCTAAGTTGTGTCTTCCTCCTTGACTTTTTCCCCTGCTTTTGCAACATCTGTGAGCTTAGTTTTGGCATCTTTTGGTCCTTTGCACTGCACCTGATATAAACGCAGGCCATTTTCTTAGAGTCACTAAATTTCCAAAATTTTGTTTTTTTCTCTTCCAATTGCAATTCCGTTGATGTTGACTCCTTTCCTGCGTGTTTGTAGGTCCTTCTTTTCTGTTTTGGCCTTAAGTGGGGATCAATTTTGGCAAGCATTGCTGCATGTGACTGCCCTTGGTGGCGTATGGCCTGCCTGCATTTTGATGGCTTTGACTTTGGGAAAGATTTTTTCTATTTTTTTTTTTTTTTATTATTTTAAATATTCATGCCATGTCCCTCATATCTTGCCCCCTAAGTTGTGTCTTCCTCCTTGACTTTTTCCCCTGCTTTTGCAACATCTGTGAGCTTAGTTTTCGCATCTTTTGGTCCTTTGCACTGCACCTGCTAAACCCCAGGCCACTTTCTAAAAGTCATTAAATTTCCCAAATTTTCTTTTTTTCTCCTCCGATTGCAAATCCTTTGATGGTGTCTCCATTCCAGCGTGTTTGTAGGTCCTTCTTTTCTGTTTTGGCCTTCAGTGGGGATCAATTTTGGCAAGCTTTGCTGCATGTGACTGCCCTTGGTGGCATATGGCCTGCCTGCATTTTGATGGCTTTGACTTTGGGAAAGATTTTTTCTTTTTTTTTTTTTAATTTTTTAAGTATTCATGCCATGTCCCTCATATCTTGCCCCCTAAGTTGTGTCTTCCTCCTTGACTTTTTCCCCTGCTTTTGCAACATCTGTGAGCTTAGTTTTGGCATCTTTTGGTCCTTTGCACTGCACCTGCTAAAACCCCAGGCCACTTTCTAAGAGTCACTCAATTTCCCAAATTTTCTTTTTTTCTCCTCCAATTGCAATTCCTTTGATGTTGACTCCTTTCCAGCGTGTTTTTAGGTCCTTCTTTTCTGTTTTGCCTTCAGTGGGGATCAGTTTTGGCAAGCTTTGCTGCATGTGCCTGCCCTTGGTGGCGAATGGCCTGCCTGCATTTTGATGGCTTTGACTTTGGGAAAGATTTTTTCTTTTGTTTTTTTTTATTATTTTAAGTATTCATGCCATGTCCCTCATATCTTGCTCCCTAAGTTGTGTCTTCCTCCTTGACTTTTTCCCCTGCTTTTGCAACATCTGTGAGCTTAGTTTTGGCAACTTTTGGTCTATTGCAATGCACCTGATATAAACCCAGGCCATTTTTTTAGAGTCAGTAATTTAACAAATTTCTTTTTTTCTCCTCCAATTGCAAATCCTTTGATGTTGACTCCTTTCCAGCGTGTTTTTAGGTCCTTCTTTTCTGTTTTGGCCTTCAGTGGGGATCAATTTTGGCAAGCTTTGCTGCATGTGCCTGCCCTTGGTGGCGTATGGCCTGCCTGCATTTTGATGGCTTTGACTTTGGGAAAGATTTTTTCTTTTTTTTTTTTTTGTTTGTTTTAAGCATTCATGCCATGTCCCTCATATCTTGCCCCCTAAGTTGTGTCTTCCTCCTTGACTTTTTCCCCTGCTTTTGCAACATTTGTGAGCTTAGTTTTGGCATCTTTTGGTCCTTTGCACTGCACCTGATATAAACGCAGGCCATTTTCTTAGAGTCACTACATTTCCCAAATTTTCTTTTTTTCTCCTCCAATTGCAATTCCTTTGATGTTGACTCCTTACCAGCGTGTTTTTAGGTCCTTCCTTTCTGTTTTGGCCTTCAGTGGGGATCAATTTTGGCAAGCTTTGCTGCATGTGCCTGCCCTTCGTGGCGTATGGCCTGCCTGCATTTTGATGGCTTTGACTTTGGGAAAGATTTTTTCTTTTTTTTTTTTTTTGTTTCTTTTAAGTATTCATGCCATGTCCCTCATATCTTGCTCCTTAAGTTGTGTCTTCCTCCTTGACTTTTTCCCCTGCTTTTGCAACATCTGTGAGCTTAGTTTTGGCATCTTTTTGTCCTTTGCCCTGCACCTGATAAAACCCCAGGCCACTTTCTAAGAGTCACTCAATTTCCCAAATTTTCTTTTTTTCTCCTCCAATTGCAATTCCTTTGATGTTGACTCCTTTCCAACGTGTTTGTCGGTCCTTCTTTTCTGTTTTGGCCTTCAGTGGGGATCAATTTTGGCAAGCTTTGCTGCATGTGCCTGCCCTTGGTGGTGTATGGCCTGCCTGCATTTTGATGGCTTTGACTTTGGGAAAGATTTTTTCTTTTTTTTTTTTTTTTATTATTTTAAGTATTCATGCCATGTCCCTCATATCTTGCCCCCTAAGTTGTGTCTTCCTCCTTGACTTTTTCCCCTGCTTTTCCAATATCTGTGAGCTTAGTTTTGGCATCTTTTGGTCCTTTGCACTGCACCTGATAAAACCCCAGGCCATTTTCTTAGAGTCACTAAATTTCCCAAATTTTCTTTTTTTCTCCTCCAATTGCAATTCCGTTGATGTTGACTCCTTTCCAGCGTGTTTGTAGGTCCTTCTTTTCTGTTTTGGCCTTCAGTGGGGATCAATTTTGGCAAGCATTGCTGCATGTGACTGCCCTCTGTGGCGTATGGCCTGCCTGCATTTTGATGGCTTTGACTTTGGGAAAGATTTTTTCTATTTTTTTTTTTTTTTATTATTTTAAATATTCATGCCATGTCCCTCATATCTTGCCCCCTAAGTTGTGTCTTCCTCCTTGACTTTTTCCCCTGCTTTTGCAACATCTGTGAGCTTAGTTTTGGCATCTTTTGGTCCTTTGCACTGCACCTGCTAAAACCCCAGGCCACTTTCTAAGAGTCATTAAATTTCCCAAATTTTCTTTTTTTCTCCTCCGATTGCAAATCCTTTGATGGTGTCTCCATTCCAGCGTGTTTGTAGGTCCTTCTTTTCTGTTTTGGCCTTCAGTGGGGATCAATTTTGGCAAGCTTTGCTGCATGTGCCTGCCCTTGGTGGCATATGGCCTGCCTGCATTTTGATGTCTTTGACTTTGTGAAAGATTTTTTCTTCTGTTTTTTTTTATTATTTTAAGTATTCATGCCATGTCCCTCACATCTTGCCCCCTAAGTTGTGTCTTCCTCCTTGACTTTTTCCCCTGCTTTTGCAACATCTGTGAGCTTAGTTTTGCCACCTTTTGGTCCTTTGCAATGCAGCTTATTTCCTCACATCCTTTTTTTGAAGAGACTAAAATTCCCGATTTTCTTCTTTTTTCAACTGCATTTCATTTGAACCTATCTCCTTTCCAGAGGGTTTGTAAGCCTATCTTTTGCGATTCGCAAGATTCCTTTTCCCTTCCTGAAAGGAAATTTCTATTCCTTTCGGGAAAGGAAAAGGAATCTTGCGATTTCAATGGGGACCAATAGAGGAATCTTTGGTGCATGTCCCTGCACTTGATGGCAGGCCATGCCTTTTGATGTCTTTGAATTTGGGAAAGATTTTTTCTTTTTTTGGTTGTTTTCTGAAGTGTTCATACCATGTCCCTCATATCTTGCCCCCTAAGTTGTGTCTTCCTCCTTGACTTTTTCCCCTGCTTTTGCAACATCTGTGAGCTTAGTTTTGGCATCTTTTGGTCCTTTGCACTGCACGTGATATAAACGCAGGCCATTTTCTTAGAGTCACAAAATTTCCAAAATTTTCTTTTTTTCTCCTCCAATTCCAATTCCTTTGATTTTGACTCCTTTCCAGCGTGTTTGTAGGTCCTTTTTTTTCCTTTTGGCCTTCAGTGGGGATCAATTTTGGCAAGCTTTGCTGCATGTGCCTGCCCTTGGTGGCGTATGGCCTGCCTGCATTTTGATGGCTTTGACTTTGGGAAAGATTTTTTCTTTTTTTTTTTTTTAATATTTTAAGTATTCATGCCATGTCCCTCATATCTTGCCCCCTAAGTTGTGTCTTCCTCCTTGACTTTTTCCCCTGCTTTTGCAACATCTGTGAGCTTAGTTTTGGCATCTTTTGGTCCTTTGCACTGCACCTGATATAAACGCAGGCCATTTTCTTAGAGTCACTAAATTTCCCAAATTTTGTTTTTTTCTCTTCCAATTGCAATTCCGTTGATGTTGACTCCTTTCCAGCGTGTTTGTAAGTCCTTCTTTTCTGTTTTGGCCTTAAGTGGGGATCAATTTTGGCAAGCATTGCTGCATGTGACTGCCCTTGGTGGCGTATGGCCTGCCTGCATTTTGATGGCTTTGACTTTGGGAAAGATTTTTTCTATTTTTTTTTTTTTTTATTATTTTAAATATTCATGCCATGTCCCTCATATCTTGCCCCCTAAGTTGTGTCTTCCTCCTTGACTTTTTCCCCTGCTTTTGCAACATCTGTGAGCTTAGTTTTGGCATCTTTTGGTCCTTTGCACTGCACCTGCTAAACCCCAGGCCACTTTCTAAGAGTCACTCAATTTCCCAAATTTTCTTTTTTTCTCCTCCGATTGCAAATCCTTTCATGGTGTCTCCATTCCAGCGTGTTTGTAGGTCCTTCTTTTCTGTTTTGGCCTTCAGTGGGGATCAATTTTGGCAAGCTTTGCTGCATGTGCCTGCCCTTGGTGGCATATGGCCTGCCTGCATTTTGATGGCTTTGACTTTGGGAAAGATTTTTTCTTTTTTTTTTTTTTCATTATTGTAAGTATTCATGCCATGTCCCTCATATCTTGCCCCCTAAGTTGTGTCTTCCTCCTTGACTTTTTCCCCTGCTTTTGCAACATCTGTGAGCTTAGTTTTGGCATCTTTTGGTCCTTTGCACTGCACCTGCTAAAACCCCAGGCCACTTTCTAAGAGTCACTCAATTTCCCAAATTTTCTTTTTTTCTCCTCCAATTGCAATTCCTTTGATGTTGACTCCTTTCCAGCGTGTTTGTAGGTCCTTCTTTTCTGTTTTGCCTTCAGTGGGGATCAGTTTTGGCAAGCTTTGCTGCATGTGCCTGCCCTTGGTGGCGAATGGCCTGCCTGCATTTTGATGGCTTTGACTTTGGGAAAGATTTTTTCTTTTGTTTTTTTTTTATTATTTTAAGTATTCATGCCATGTCCCTCATATCTTGCTCCCTAAGTTGTGTCTTCCTCCTTGACTTTTTCCCCTGCTTTTGCAACATCTGTGAGCTTAGTTTTGGCAACTTTTGGTCTATTGCAATGCACCTGATATAAACCCAGGCCATTTTTTTAGAGTCAGTAATTTAACAAATTTCTTTTTTTCTCCTCCAATTGCAAATCCTTTGATGTTGACTCCTTTCCAGCGTGTTTTTAGGTCCTTCTTTTCTGTTTTGGCCTTCAGTGGGGATCAATTTTGGCAAGCTTTGCTGCATGTGCCTGCCCTTGGTGGCGTATGGCCTGCCTGCATTTTGATGGCTTTGACTTTGGGAAAGATTTTTTCTTTTTTTTTTTTTTTGTTTGTTTTAAGCATTCATGCCATGTCCCTCATATCTTGCCCCCTAAGTTGTGTCTTCCTCCTTGACTTTTTCCCCTGCTTTTGCAACATCTGTGAGCTTAGTTTTGGCATCTTTTGGTCCTTTGCACTGCACCTGATATAAACGCAGGCCATTTTCTTAGAGTCACTACATTTCCCAAATTTTCTTTTTTTCTCCTCCAATTGCAATTCCTTTGATGTTGACTCCTTACCAGCGTGTTTTTAGGTCCTTCCTTTCTGTTTTGGCCTTCAGTGGGGATCAATTTTGGCAAGCTTTGCTGCATGTGCCTGCCCTTCGTGGCGTATGGCCTGCTGCATTTTGATGGCTTTGACTTTGGGAAAGATTTTTTCTTTTTTTTTTTTTTTGTTTCTTTTAAGTATTCATGCCATGTCCCTCATATCTTGCTCCTTAAGTTGTGTCTTCCTCCTTGACTTTTTCCCCTGCTTTTGCAACATCTGTGAGCTTAGTTTTGGCATCTTTTTGTCCTTTGCCCTGCACCTGATAAAACCCCAGGCCACTTTCTAAGAGTCACTCAATTTCCCAAATTTTCTTTTTTTCTCCTCCAATTGCAATTCCTTTGATGTTGACTCCTTTCCAACGTGTTTGTCGGTCCTTCTTTCCTGTTTTGGCCTTCAGTGGGGATCAATTTTGGCAAGCTTTGCTGCATGTGCCTGCCCTTGGTGGTGTATGGCCTGCCTGCATTTTGATGGCTTTGACTTTGGGAAAGATTTTTTCTTTTTTTTTTTTTTTTATTATTTTAAGTATTCATGCCATGTCCCTCATATCTTGCCCCCTAAGTTGTGTCTTCCTCCTTGACTTTTTCCCCTGCTTTTCCAATATCTGTGAGCTTAGTTTTGGCATCTTTTGGTCCTTTGCACTGCACCTGCTAAAACCCCAGGCCATTTTCTTAGAGTCACTAAATTTCCCAAATTTTCTTTTTTTCTCCTCCAATTGCAATTCCGTTGATGTTGACTCCTTTCCAGCGTGTTTGTAGGTCCTTCTTTTCTGTTTTGGCCTTAAGTGGGGATCAATTTTGGCAAGCATTGCTGCATGTGACTGCCCTCTGTGGCGTATGGCCTGCCTGCATTTTGATGGCTTTGACTTTGGGAAAGATTTTTTCTATTTTTTTTTTTTTTTATTATTTTAAATATTCATACCATGTCCCTCATATCTTGCCCCCTAAGTTGTGTCTTCCTCCTTGACTTTTTCCCCTGCTTTTGCAACATCTGTGAGCTTAGTTTTGGCATCTTTTGGTCCTTTGCACTGCACCTGCTAAAACCCCAGGCCACTTTCTAAGAGTCATTAAATTTCCCAAATTTTCTTTTTTTCTCCTCCGATTGCAAATCCTTTGATGGTGTCTCCATTCCAGCGTGTTTGTAGGTCCTTCTTTTCTGTTTTGGCCTTCAGTGGGGATCAATTTTGGCAAGCTTTGCTGCATGTGCCTGCCCTTGGTGGCATATGGCCTGCCTGCATTTTGATGTCTTTGACTTTGTGAAAGATTTTTTCTTCTGTTTTTTTTTATTATTTTAAGTATTCATGCCATGTCCCTCACATCTTGCCCCCTAAGTTGTGTCTTCCTCCTTGACTTTTTCCCCTGCTTTTGCAACATCTGTGAGCTTAGTTTTGCCACCTTTTGGTCCTTTGCAATGCAGCTTATTTCCTCACATCCTTTTTTTGAAGAGACTAAAATTCCCGATTTTCTTCTTTTTTCAACTGCATTTCATTTGAACCTATCTCCTTTCCAGAGGGTTTGTAAGCCTATCTTTTGCGATACGCAAGATTCCTTTTCCCTTCCTGAAAGGAAATTTCTATTCCTTTCGGGAAAGGAAAAGGAATCTTGCGATTTCAATGGGGACCAATAGAGGAATCTTTGGTGCATGTCCCTGCACTTGATGGCAGGCCATGCCTTTTGATGGCTTTGACTTTGGGAAAGATTTTTTCTTTTTTTGGTTGTTTTCTGAAGTGTTCATACCATGTCCCTCATATCTTGCCCCCTAAGTTGTGTCTTCCTCCTTGACTTTTTCCCCTGCTTTTGCAACATCTGTGAGCTTAGTTTTTGCATCTTTTGGTCCTTTGCACTGCACGTGATATAAACGCAGGCCATTTTCTTAGAGTCACAAAATTTCCAAAATTTTCTTTTTTTCTCCTCCAATTGCAATTCCTTTGATTTTGACTCCTTTCCAGCGTGTTTGTAGGTCCTTTTTTTTCCTTTTGGCCTTCAGTGGGGATCAATTTTGGCAAGCTTTGCTGCATGTGCCTGCCCTTGGTGGCGTATGGCCTGCCTGCATTTTGATGGCTTTGACTTTGGGAAAGATTTTTTCTTTTTTTTTTTTTTTAATATTTTAAGTATTCATGCCATGTCCCTCATATCTTGCCCCCTAAGTTGTGTCTTCCTCCTTGACTTTTTCCCCTGCTTTTGCAACATCTGTGAGCTTAGTTTTGGCATCTTTTGGTCCTTTGCACTGCACCTGATATAAACGCAGGCCATTTTCTTAGAGTCACTAAATTTCCCAAATTTTGTTTTTTTCTCTTCCAATTGCAATTCCGTTGATGTTGACTCCTTTCCAGCGTGTTTGTAGGTCCTTCTTTTCTGTTTTGGCCTTCAGTGGGGATCAATTTTGGCAAGCATTGCTGCATGTGACTGCCCTTGGTGGCGTATGGCCTGCCTGCATTTTGATGGCTTTGACTTTGGGAAAGATTTTTTCTATTTTTTTTTTTTTTATTATTTTAAATATTCATGCCATGTCCCTCATATCTTGCCCCCTAAGTTGTGTCTTCCTCCTTGACTTTTTCCCCTGCTTTTGCAACATCTGTGAGCTTAGTTTTGGCATCTTTTGGTCCTTTGCACTGCACCTGCTAAAACCCCAGGCCACTTTCTAAGAGTCATTAAATTTCCCAAATTTTCTTTTTTTCTCCTCCGATTGCAAATCCTTTGATGGTGTCTCCATTCCAGCGTGTTTGTAGGTCCTTCTTTTCTGTTTTGGCCTTCAGTGGGGATCAATTTTGGCAAACTTTGCTGCATGTGCCTGCCCTTGGTGGCATATGGCCTGCCTGCATTTTGATGGCTTTGACTTTGGGAAAGATTTTTTCTTTTTTTTTTTTTTTAATTTTTTAAGTATTCATGCCATGTCTCTCATATCTTGCCCCCTAAGTTGTGTCTTCCTCTTTGACTTTGTCCCCTGCTTTTGCAACATCTGTGAGCTTAGTTTTGGCATCTTTTGGTCCTTTGCAATGCACCTGATAAAACCCCAGGCCACTTTCTAAGAGTCACTCAATTTCCCAAATTTTCTATTTTTTTCCTCCAATTGTAATTCCTTTGATGTTGACTCCTTTCCAACGTGTTTGTAGGTCCTTCTTTTCTGTTTTGCCTTCAGTGGGGATCAGTTTTGGCAAGCTTTGCTGCATGTGCCTGCCCTTGGTGGCGAATGGCCTGCCTGCATTTTGATGGCTTTGACTTTGGGAAAGATTTTTTCTTTTTTTTTTTTTTATTATTTTAAGTATTCATGCCATGTCCCTCATATCTTGCCCCCTAAGTTGTGTCTTCCTCCTTGACTTTTTCCCCTGCTTTTGCAACATCTGTGAGCTTAGTTTTGGCATCTTTTGGTCCTTTGCACTGCACCTGATAGAAACCCAGGCCATTTTCTTAGAGTCATTAAATTTCCCAAAAATATCTTTTTTTCTCCTCCAATTGCAATCCATTTGATGTTGACTCCTTACCAGCGTGTTTTTAGGTCCTTCTTTTCTGTTTTGGCCTTCAGTGGGGATCAATTTTGGCAAGCTTTGCTGCATGTGCCTGCCCTTGGTGGCGTATGGCCTGCCTGCATTTTCATGGCTTTGACTTTGGGAAAGATTTTTTCCTTTTTTTTTTTTTTGTTTGTTTTAAGCATTCATGCCATGTCCCTCATATCTTGCCCCCTAAGTTGTGTCTTCCTCCTTGACTTTTTCCCCTGCTTTTGCAACATCTGTGAGCTTAGTTTTGGCATCTTTTGGTCCTTTGCACTGCACCTGATATAAACGCAGGCCATTTTCTTAGAGTCACTAAATTTCCCAAATTTTCTTTTTTTCTCCTGCAATTGCTATTCCTTTGATGTTGACTCCTTACCAGCGTGTTTTTAGGTCCTTCCTTTCTGTTTTGGCCTTCAGTGGGGATCAATTTTGGCAAGCTTTGCTGCATGTGCCTGCCCTTGGTGGTGTATGGCCAGCCTGCATTTTGATGGCTTTGACTTTGGGAAAGATTTTTTCTTTTTTTTTTTTTTTAATATTTTAAGTATTCATGCCATGTCCCTCATATCTTGCCCCCTAAGTTGTGTCTTCCTCCTTGACTTTTTCCCCTGCTTTTGCAACATCTGTGAGCTTAGTTTTGGCATCTTTTGGTCCTTTCTACTGCACCTGATATAAACGCAGGCCATTTTAATAGAGTCACTAAATTTCCCAAATTTTCTTTTTTTCTCCTCCAATTGCAATTCCGTTGATGTTGACTCCTTTCCAGCGTGTTTGTAGGTCCTTCTTTTCTGTTTTGGCCTTAAGTGGGGATCAATTTTGGCAAGCATTGCTGCATGTGACTGCCCTTGGTGGCGTGTGGCCTGCCTGCATTTTGATGGCTTTGACTTTGGGAAAGATTTTTTCTATTTTTTTTTTTTTATTATTTCAAATATTCATGCCATGTCCCTCATATCTTGCCCCCTAAGTTGTGTCTTCCTCCTTGACTTTTTCCCCTGCTTTTGCAACATCTGTGAGCTTAGTTTTGGCATCTTTTGGTCCTTTGCACTGCAACTGCTAAAACCCCAGGCCACTTTCTAAGAGTCATTAAATTTCCCAAATTTTCTTTTTTTCTCCTCCGATTGCAAATCCTTTGATGGTGTCTCCATTCCAGCGTGTTTGTAGGTCCTTCTTTTCTGTTTTGGCCTTCAGTGGGGATCAATTTTGGCAAGCTTTGCTGCATGTGCCTGCCCTTGGTGGCATATGGCCTGCCTGCATTTTGATGGCTTTGACTTTGGGAAAGATTTTTTCTTTTTTTTTTTTTTTAATTTTTTAAGTATTCATGCCATGTCTCTCATATCTTGCCCCCTAAGTTGTGTCTTCCTCCTTGACTTTTTCCCCTGCTTTTGCAACATCTGTGAGCTTAGTTTTGGCATCTTTTGGTCCTTTGCACTGCACCTGATATAAACCCAGGCCATTTTCTTAGAGTCATTAAATTTCCCAAAAATATCTTTTTTTCTCCTCCAATTGCAATCCCTTTGATGTTGACTCCTTAGCAGCGTGTTTGTAAGTACTTCTTTTCTGTTTTGGCCTTCAGTGGGGATCAATTTTGGCAAGCTTTGCTGCATGTGCCTGCCCTTGGTGGCGTATGGCCTGCCTGCATTTTGATGGCTTTGACTTTGGGAAAGATTTTTTCTTTTTTTTTTTTTTTGTTTCTTTTAAGCATTCATGCCATGTCCCTCATATCTTGCCCCCCTAAGTTGTGTCTTCCTCCTTGACTTTTTCCCCTGCATTTCCAACATCTGTGAGCTTAGTTTTGCCACCTTATAGTCCTTTGCAATGCAGCTGATTTCCTCACAGCCTATTTTTGAAGAGACTAAAATTCCAGATTATCTGCTTTTTTCAATTGCATTTCATTTGAACCTATCTCCTTTCCAGAGTGTTCGTAAGCCTTTCTTTTGGGATTCGCAAGATCCCTTTTCCCTTCCCGAAAGGAAATTTCATTTCCTTTCGGGAAGGGAAAAGGAATCTTGCAATTTCAATGGGGACCAATAGAGGAATCTTAGGTGCATGTCCCTGCACTTGATGGCAGGCCATGACTTTTGATGGCCTTGACTTTGGGAAAGATTTTTTTTCTTTTTTTGGTTTGTTTTCTGAAGGGTTCATGCCATGTCCCTCATATCTTGCCCTCTAAGTTGTGTCTTCCTCCTTGACTTTTTCCCCTGCTTTTGCAACATCTGTGAGCTTAGTTTTGGCATCTTTTGGTCCTTTGCCCTGCATCTGATAAAACCCCAGGCCACTTTCTAAGAGTCACTCAATTTCCAAATTTTTTTTTTTTTCTCCTCCAATTGCAATTCCTTTGATGTTGACTCCTTTCCAGCGTGTTTGTAGGTCCTTCTTTTCTGTTTTGGCCTTCAGTGGGGATCAATTTTGGCAAGCATTGCTGCATGTGTCTGCCCTTGGTGGCGTATGGCCTGCCTGCATTTTGATGGCTTTGACTTTGGGAAAGATTTTTTCTTTTTTTTTTTTTTATTGTTTTAAGTATTCATGCCATGTCCCTCATATCTTGCTCCCTAAGTTGTGTTTTCCTCCTTGACTTTTTCCCCTGCTTTTCCAACATCTGTGAGCTTAGTTTTGGCATCTTTTGGTCCTTTGCACTGCACCTGATATAAACGCAGGCCATTTTCTTAGAGTCACTAAATTTCCCAAATTTTCTTTTTTTCTCCTCCAATTGCAATCCCTTTGATGTTGACTCCTTACCAGCGTGTTTGTAGGTCCTTCTTTTCTGTTTTGGCCTTCAGTGGGGATCAATTTTGGCAAGCTTTGCTGCATGTGCCTGCACTTGCTGGCGTATGGCCTGCCTGCATTTTGATGGCTTTGACTTTGGGAAAGATTTTTTCTTTTTTTTTTTTTTGTTTCTTTTAAGCATTCATGCCATGTCCCTCACATCTTGCCCCCTAAGTTGTGTCTTCCTCCTTGACTTTTTCCCCTGCTTTTGCAACATCTGTGAGCTTAGTTTTGCCACCTTTTGGTCCTTTGCAATGCAGCTTATTTCCTCACATCCTTTTTTTGAAGAGACTAAAATTCCCGATTTTCTTCTTTTTTCAACTGCATTTCATTTGAACCTATCTCCTTTCCAGAGGGTTTGTAAGCCTATCTTTTGCGATACGCAAGATTCCTTTTCCCTTCCTGAAAGGAAATTTCTATTCCTTTCGGGAAAGGAAAAGGAATCTTGCGATTTCAATGGGGACCAATAGAGGAATCTTTGGTGCATGTCCCTGCACTTGATGGCAGGCCATGCCTTTTGATGGCTTTGACTTTGGGAAAGATTTTTTCTTTTTTTGGTTGTTTTCTGAAGTGTTCATACCATGTCCCTCATATCTTGCCCCCTAAGTTGTGTCTTCCTCCTTGACTTTTTCCCCTGCTTTTGCAACA
This sequence comes from Artemisiospiza belli, assembly GCA_021963965.1. Taxonomy (NCBI): domain Eukaryota; kingdom Metazoa; phylum Chordata; class Aves; order Passeriformes; family Passerellidae; genus Artemisiospiza; species Artemisiospiza belli. The sequence continues at coordinate 143,813 of JAKDEW010000626.1, forward strand.
TCTGTGAGCTTAGTTTTGGCATCTTTTGGTCCTTTGCACTGCACGTGATATAAACGCAGGCCATTTTCTTAGAGTCACAAAATTTCCAAAATTTTCTTTTTTTCTCCTCCAATTGCAATTCCGTTGATGTTGACTCCTTTCCAGCGTGTTTGTAGGTCCTTCTTTTCTGTTTTGGCCTTAAGTGGGGATCAATTTTGGCAAGCATTGCTGCATGTGACTGCCCTTGGTGGCGTGTGGCCTGCCTGCATTTTGATGGCTTTGACTTTGGGAAAGATTTTTTCTATTTTTTTTTTTTTATTATTTCAAATATTCATGCCATGTCCCTCATATCTTGCCCCCTAAGTTGTGTCTTCCTCCTTGACTTTTTCCCCTGCTTTTGCAACATCTGTGAGCTTAGTTTTGGCATCTTTTGGTCCTTTGCACTGCAACTGCTAAAACCCCAGGCCACTTTCTAAGAGTCATTAAATTTCCCAAATTTTCTTTTTTTCTCCTCCGATTGCAAATCCTTTGATGGTGTCTCCATTCCAGCGTGTTTGTAGGTCCTTCTTTTCTGTTTTGGCCTTCAGTGGGGATCAATTTTGGCAAGCTTTGCTGCATGTGCCTGCCCTTGGTGGCATATGGCCTGCCTGCATTTTGATGGCTTTGACTTTGGGAAAGATTTTTTCTTTTTTTTTTTTTTTAATTTTTTAAGTATTCATGCCATGTCTCTCATATCTTGCCCCCTAAGTTGTGTCTTCCTCCTTGACTTTTTCCCCTGCTTTTGCAACATCTGTGAGCTTAGTTTTGGCATCTTTTGGTCCTTTGCACTGCACCTGATATAAACCCAGGCCATTTTCTTAGAGTCATTAAATTTCCCAAAAATATCTTTTTTTCTCCTCCAATTGCAATCCCTTTGATGTTGACTCCTTAGCAGCGTGTTTGTAAGTACTTCTTTTCTGTTTTGGCCTTCAGTGGGGATCAATTTTGGCAAGCTTTGCTGCATGTGCCTGCCCTTGGTGGCGTATGGCCTGCCTGCATTTTGATGGCTTTGACTTTGGGAAAGATTTTTTCTTTTTTTTTTTTTTGTTTCTTTTAAGCATTCATGCCATGTCCCTCATATCTTGCCCCCTAAGTTGTGTCTTCCTCCTTGACTTTTTTCCCCTGCATTTCCAACATCTGTGAGCTTAGTTTTGCCACCTTATAGTCCTTTGCAATGCAGCTGATTTCCTCACAGCCTATTTTTGAAGAGACTAAAATTCCAGATTATCTGCTTTTTTCAATTGCATTTCATTTGAACCTATCTCCTTTCCAGAGTGTTCGTAAGCCTTTCTTTTGGGATTCGCAAGATCCCTTTTCCCTTCCCGAAAGGAAATTTCATTTCCTTTCGGGAAGGGAAAAGGAATCTTGCAATTTCAATGGGGACCAATAGAGGAATCTTAGGTGCATGTCCCTGCACTTGATGGCAGGCCATGACTTTTGATGGCCTTGACTTTGGGAAAGATTTTTTTCTTTTTTTGGTTTGTTTTCTGAAGGGTTCATGCCATGTCCCTCATATCTTGCCCTCTAAGTTGTGTCTTCCTCCTTGACTTTTTCCCCTGCTTTTGCAACATCTGTGAGCTTAGTTTTGGCATCTTTTGGTCCTTTGCCCTGCATCTGATAAAACCCCAGGCCACTTTCTAAGAGTCACTCAATTTCCAAATTTTTTTTTTTTCTCCTCCAATTGCAATTCCTTTGATGTTGACTCCTTTCCAGCGTGTTTGTAGGTCCTTCTTTTCTGTTTTGGCCTTCAGTGGGGATCAATTTTGGCAAGCATTGCTGCATGTGTCTGCCCTTGGTGGCGTATGGCCTGCCTGCATTTTGATGGCTTTGACTTTGGGAAAGATTTTTTCTTTTTTTTTTTTTTATTGTTTTAAGTATTCATGCCATGTCCCTCATATCTTGCTCCCTAAGTTGTGTTTTCCTCCTTGACTTTTTCCCCTGCTTTTCCAACATCTGTGAGCTTAGTTTTGGCATCTTTTGGTCCTTTGCACTGCACCTGATATAAACGCAGGCCATTTTCTTAGAGTCACTAAATTTCCCAAATTTTCTTTTTTTCTCCTCCAATTGCAATCCCTTTGATGTTGACTCCTTACCAGCGTGTTTGTAGGTCCTTCTTTTCTGTTTTGGCCTTCAGTGGGGATCAATTTTGGCAAGCTTTGCTGCATGTGCCTGCACTTGCTGGCGTATGGCCTGCCTGCATTTTGATGGCTTTGACTTTGGGAAAGATTTTTTCTTTTTTTTTTTTTTTGTTTCTTTTAAGCATTCATGCCATGTCCCTCACATCTTGCCCCCTAAGTTGTGTCTTCCTCCTTGACTTTTTCCCCTGCTTTTGCAACATCTGTGAGCTTAGTTTTGCCACCTTTTGGTCCTTTGCAATGCAGCTTATTTCCTCACATCCTTTTTTTGAAGAGACTAAAATTCCCGATTTTCTTCTTTTTTCAACTGCATTTCATTTGAACCTATCTCCTTTCCAGAGGGTTTGTAAGCCTATCTTTTGCGATACGCAAGATTCCTTTTCCCTTCCTGAAAGGAAATTTCTATTCCTTTCGGGAAAGGAAAAGGAATCTTGCGATTTCAATGGGGACCAATAGAGGAATCTTTGGTGCATGTCCCTGCACTTGATGGCAGGCCATGCCTTTTGATGTCTTTGAATTTGGGAAAGATTTTTTCTTTTTTTGGTTGTTTTCTGAATTGTTCATACCATGTCCCTCATATCTTGCCCCCTAAGTTGTGTCTTCCTCCTTGACTTTTTCCCCTGCTTTTGCAACATCTGTGAGCTTAGTTTTGGCATCTTTTGGTCCTTTGCACTGCACGTGATATAAACGCAGGCCATTTTCTTAGAGTCACAAAATTTCCAAAATTTTCTTTTTTTCTCCTCCAATTGCAATTCCTTTGATTTTGACTCCTTTCCAGCGTGTTTGTAGGTCCTTTTTTTTCCTTTTGGCCTTCAGTGGGGATCAATTTTGGCAAGCTTTGCTGCATGTGCCTGCCCTTGGTGGCGTATGGCCTGCCTGCATTTTGATGGCTTTGACTTTGGGAAAGATTTTTTCTTTTTTTTTTTTTTAATATTTTAAGTATTCATGCCATGTCCCTCATATCTTGCCCCCTAAGTTGTGTCTTCCTCCTTGACTTTTTCCCCTGCTTTTGCAACATCTGTGAGCTTAGTTTTGGCATCTTTTGGTCCTTTGCACTGCACCTGATATAAACGCAGGCCATTTTCTTAGAGTCACTAAATTTCCCAAATTTTGTTTTTTTCTCTTCCAATTGCAATTCCGTTGATGTTGACTCCTTTCCAGCGTGTTTGTAGGTCCTTCTTTTCTGTTTTGGCCTTCAGTGGGGATCAATTTTGGCAAGCATTGCTGCATGTGACTGCCCTTGGTGGCGTATGGCCTGCCTGCATTTTGATGGCTTTGACTTTGGGAAAGATTTTTTCTATTTTTTTTTTTTAATTATTTTAAATATTCATGCCATGTCCCTCATATCTTTGCCCCCTAAGTTGTGTCTTCCTCCTTGACTTTTTCCCCTGCTTTTGCAACATCTGTGAGCTTAGTTTTGGCATCTTTTGGTCCTTTGCACTGCACCTGCTAAAACCCCAGGCCACTTTCTAAGAGTCATTAAATTTCCCAAATTTCTTTTTTTCTCCTCCGATTGCAAATCCTTTGATGGTGTCTCCATTCCAGCGTGTTTGTAGGTCCTTCTTTTCTGTTTTGGCCTTCAGTGGGGATCAATTTTGGCAAACTTTGCTGCATGTGCCTGCCCTTGGTGGCATATGGCCTGCCTGCATTTTGATGGCTTTGACTTTGGGAAAGATTTTTTCTTTTTTTTTTTTTTTAATTTTTTAAGTATTCATGCCATGTCTCTCATATCTTGCCCCCTAAGTTGTGTCTTCCTCTTTGACTTTGTCCCCTGCTTTTGCAACATCTGTGAGCTTAGTTTTGGCATCTTTTGGTCCTTTGCAATGCACCTGATAAAACCCCAGGCCACTTTCTAAGAGTCACTCAATTTCCCAAATTTTCTATTTTTCTCCTCCAATTGTAATTCCTTTGATGTTGACTCCTTTCCAACGTGTTTGTAGGTCCTTCTTTTCTGTTTTGCCTTCAGTGGGGATCAGTTTTGGCAAGCTTTGCTGCATGTGCCTGCCCTTGGTGGCGAATGGCCTGCCTGCATTTTGATGGCTTTGACTTTGGGAAAGATTTTTTCTTTTTTTTTTTTTTATTATTTTAAGTATTCATGCCATGTCCCTCATATCTTGCCCCCTAAGTTGTGTCTTCCTCCTTGACTTTTTCCCCTGCTTTTGCAACATCTGTGAGCTTAGTTTTGGCATCTTTTGGGTCCTTTGCACTGCACCTGATATAAACCCAGGCCATTTTCTTAGAGTCATTAAATTTCTCCAAAAATATCTTTTTTTCTCCTCCAATTGCAATCCATTTGATGTTGACTCCTTACCAGCGTGTTTGTAGGTCCTTCTTTTCTGCTTTGGCCTTCAGTGGGGATAAATTTTGGCAAGCTTTGCTGCATGTGCCTGCCCTTGGTGGTGTATGGCCTGCCTGCATTTTGATGGCTTTGACTTTGGGAAAGATTTTTTCTTTTTGTTTTTTTTATTATTTTAAATATTTTTGCCATGTCCCTCATATCTTGCCCCCTAAGTTGTGTCTTCCTCCTTGACTTTTACACCTGCTTTTGCAACATCTGTGAGCTTAGTTTTGGCATCTTTTGGTCCTTTGCACTGCACCTGGTATAAACGCAGGCCATTTTCTTAGAGTCACTAAATTTCCCAAATTTTCTTTTTTTTCTCCTCCAATTGCAATTCCTTTGATGTTGACTCCTTTCCAGCATGTTTGTAGGTCCTTCTTTTCTGTTTTGGCCTTCAGTGGGGATCAATTTTGGCAAGCTTTGCTGCATGTGCCTGCCCTTGCTGGCGTATGGCCTGCCTGCATTTTGATGGCTTTCACTTTGGGAAAGTTTTTTTCTATTTTTTTTTTTTTTTATTATTTTAAATATTCATGCCATGTCCCTCATATCTTGCCCCCTAAGTTGTGTCTTCCTCCTTGACTTTTTCCCCTGCTTTTGCAACCTCTGTGAGCTTAGTTTTGCCATCTTTTGGTCCTTTGCACTGCACCTGCTAAAACCCCAGGCCACTTTCTAAGAGTCATTTAATTTCCAAAATTTTCTTTTTTTCTTCTCCAATTGCAAATCCTTTGATGGTTTCTCCATTCCAGCGTGTTTGTAGGTCCTTCTTTTCTGTTTTGGCCTTCAGTGGGGATCAATTTTGGCAAGCTTTGCTGCATGTGCCTGCACTTGCTGGACTATGGCGTGCCTGCATTTTGATGGCTTTGACTTTGGGATAGATCTTTTCTTTTTTTTTTTTTTTTTCTGTTTTAAGTATTCATGCCATATCCCTCATATCTTGCTCCCTAAGTTGTGTCATCCTCCTTTAGTTTTTCCCCAGCTTTTGCAACATCTGTGAGCTTAGTTTTGGCATCTTTTGGTCCTTTGCAATGCACCTGATGTAAACCCAGGCCATTTTTTTTGGAGTCAGTAATTTCCCAAATTTTCTTTTTTTCTCCTCCAATTGGAAATCCTTTGATGTTGACTCCTTTCCAGCGTGTTTGTAGGTCCTTCTTTTCTGTTTTAGCCTTCAGTGGGGATCAATTTTGGCAAGCTTTGCTGCATGTGCCTGCCCTTGGTGGCGTATGGCCTGCCTGCATTTTGATGACTTTGACTTTGGGAAAGATTTCTTCTTTTATTTTTTTTTTTTTGTTTTAAGTATTCATGCCATGTCCCTCATATCTTGCTCCCTAAGTTATGTCTTCCTCCTTGACTTTTTCCCCTGCTTTTGCAACATCTGTGAGCTTAGTTTTGCCACCTTTTGGTCCTTTGCAATGCAGCTGATTTCCTCACCGCCTATTTTTTGAAGAGACTAAAATTCCCGATTTTCTGCTTTTTTCAATTGCATTTCATTTGAACCTATCTCCTTTCCAGAGTGTTTGTAAGCCTTTCTTTTGGGATTCGCAAGATTCCTTTTCCCTTCCCGAAAGGAAATTTCAATTCCTTTCCGGAAGGGAAAAGGAATCTTGCGATTTCAATGGGGACCAATAGAGGAATCTTAGGTGCATGTCCCTGCACTTGATGGCAGGCCATGCCTTTTGATGGCTTTGACTTTGGGAAAGATTTTTTCTTTTTTTTTTTTTTAATTTTTTAAGTATTCATGCCATGTCCCTCATATCTTGCCTCCTAAGTTGTGTCTTCCTCCTTGACTTTTTCCCCTGATTTTGCAACATCTGTGAGCTTAGTTTTGGCATCTTTTGGTCCTTTGCACTGCACCTGATAAAACCCCAGGCCACTTTCTAAGACTCACTCAATTTCCCAAATTTTCTTTTTTCTCCTCCAATTGCAATTCCTTTGATGTTGACTCCTTTCCAGCGTGTTTGTAGGTCCTTCTTTTCTGTTTTGGCCTTCAGTGGGGATCAGTTTTGGCAAGCTTTGCTGCATGTGCCTGCCCTTGCTGGCGAATGGCCTGCCTGCATTTTGATGGCTTTGACTTTGGGAAAGATTTTTTCTTTTTGTTTTTTTTATTATTTTAAGTATTCTTGCCATGTCCCTCATATCTTGCCCCCTAAGTTGTGTCTTCCTCCTTGACTTTTACCCCTGCTTTTGCAACATCTGTGAGCTTAGTTTTGGCATCTTTTGGTCCTTTGCACTGCACCTGGTATAAACGCTGGCCATTTTCTTAGAGTCACTAAATTTCCCAAATTTTCTTTTTTTCTGCTCCAATTGCAATTCCTTTGATGTTGACTCCTTTCCAGCATGTTTGTAGGTCCTTTTTTTCTGTTTTGGCCTTCAGTGGGGATCAATTTTGGCAAGCTTTGCTGCATGTGCCTGCCCTTGCTGGCGTATGGCCTGCCTGCATTTTGATGGCTTTCACTTTGGGAATGTTTTTTTCTATTTTTTTTTTTTTTATTATTTTAAATATTCATGCCATGTCCCTCATATCTTGCCCCCTAAGTTGTGTCTTCCTCCTTGACTTTTTCCCCTGCTTTTGCAACCTCTGTGAGCTTAGTTTTGCCATCTTTTGGTCCTTTGCACTGCACCTGCTAAAACCCCAGGCCACTTTCTAAGAGTCATTTAATTTCCAAAATTTTCTTTTTTTCTTCTCCAATTGCAAATCCTTTGATGGTTTCTCCTTTCCAGCGTGTTTGTTGGTCCTTCTTTTCTGTTTTGGCCTTCAGTGGGGATCAATTTTGGCAAGCTTTGCTGCATGTGCCTGCACTTGCTGGCCTATGGCGTGCCTGCATTTTGATGGCTTTGACTTTGGGTTAGATCTTTTCTTTTTTTTTTTTTTTTTTGTTTTAAGTATTCATGCCATATCCCTCATATCTTGCTCCCTAAGTTGTGTCATCCTCCTTCAGTTTTTCCCCAGCTTTTGCAACATCTGTGAGCTTAGTTTTGGCATCTTTTGGTCCTTTGCAATGCACCTGATGTAAACCCAGGCCATTTTTTTTGGAGTCAGTAATTTCCCAAATTTTCTTTTTTTCTCCTCCAATTGGAAATCCTTTGATGTTGACTCCTTTCCAGCGTGTTTGTAGGTCCTTCTTTTCTGTTTTAGCCTTCAGTGGGGATCAATTTTGGCAAGCTTTGCTGCATGTGCCTGCCCTTGGTGGCGTATGGCCTGCCTGCATTTTGATGGCTTTGACTTTGGGAAAAATTTTTTTGTTTTTTTTTTTTTTTGTTTTAAGTATTCATGCCATGTCCCTCACATCTTGCACCCAGAGTTGTGTCTTCCTCCTTGACTTTTTCCCCTGTTTTGCAACAGCTGTGAGCTTAGTTTTGGCCACCATTTTTTCCTTTGCAATGCAGCTGATTTCCTCACAGCCTATTTCTTGTAGAGACTAAAATTCCCGATTTTCTGCTTTTTTCAATTGCATTTCATTTGAACCTATCTCCTTTCCAGAGTGTTTGTAAGCCTTTCTTTTGGGATTCGCAAGATTCCTTTTCCCTTCCCGAAAGGAAATTTCAATTCCTTTCCGGAAGGGAAAAGGAATCTTGCGATTTCAATGGGGACCAATAGAGGAATCTTAGGTGCATGTCCCTGCACTTGATGGCAGGCCATGCCTTTTGATGGCCTTGACTTTGGGAAAGATTTTTTCTTTTTTTTTTTTTTAATTTTTTAAGTATTCATGCCATGTCCCTCATATCTTGCCTCCTAAGTTGTGTCTTCCTCCTTGACTTTTTCCCCTGCTTTTGCAACATCTGTGAGCTTAGTTTTGGCACCTTTTGGTCCTTTGCACTGCACCTGATAAAACCCCAGGCCACTTTCTAAGACTCACTCAATTTCCCAAATTTTCTTTTTTCTCCTCCAATTGCAATTCCTTTGATGTTGACTCCTTTCCAGCGTGTTTGTAGGTCCTTCTTTTCTGTTTTGGCCTTCAGTGGGGATCAGTTTTGGCAAGCTTTGCTGCATGTTCCTGCCCTTGCTGGCGAATGGCCTGACTGCATTTTGATGGCTTTGACTTTGGGAAAGATTTTTTCTTTTTTTTTTTTAATATTTTAATTATTCATGCCATGTCCCTCACATCTTGCCCCCTAAGTTGTGTCTTCCTCCTTGACTTTTTCCCCTGCTTTTGCAACATCTGTGAGCTTAGTTTTGGCACCTTTTGGTCCTTTGCACTGCACCAGCTATAAACTCAGGCCATTTTCTTAGAGTCACTAAATTTCCCAAATTTTCTTTTTTTCTCCTCCAATTGCAATTCCTTTGATGTTGACTCCATACCGACGTGTTTTTAGGTCCTTTTTTCTGTTTTGGCCTTCAGTGGGGATCAATTTTGGCAAGCTTTGCTGCAAGTGCCTGCCCTTGGTGGCGTATGGCATGCCTGCATTTTGATGGCTTTGACTTTGGGAAAGATTTTTTCTATTCTTTTTTTTTTTGATTATTTTAAATATTCATGCCATGTCCCTCATATCTTGCCCCCTAAGTTGTGTCTTCCTCCTTGACTTTTTCCCCTGCTTTTGCAACATCTGTGAGCTTAGTTTTGGCATCTTTTGGTCCTTTGCACTGCACCTGCTAAAACCCCAGGCCAATTTCTAAGAGTCATTAAATTTCCCAAATTTTCTTTTTTTCTTCTCCAATTGCAAATCCTTTGATGGTTTCTCCATTCCAGCGTGTTTGTAGGTCCTTCTTTTCTGTTTTGGCCTTCAGTGGGGATCAATTTTGGCAAGCTTTGCTGCATGGGCCTGCACTTGCTGGCTTATGGCCTGACTGCATTTTGATGGCTTTGAATTTGGGAAAGATTTTTTTCTTTTTTGTTTTTCTTTTTGTTTTAAGTATTCATGCCATGTCCCTCATATCTTGCCCCCTAAGTTGTGTCTTCCTCCTTGACTTTTTCCCCTGCTTTTGCAACATCTGTGAGCTTAGTTTTGCCACCTTTTGGTCCTTTGCAATGCAGCTGATTTCCTCACAGCCTATTTTTTGAAGAGGCTAAAATTCCCAATTTTCTTCTTTTTTCAATTGCATTTCATTTGAACCTATCTCCTTTCCAGAGTGTTTGTAAGCCTATCTTTTGGGATTCGCAAGATTCCTTTTCCCTTCCCGAAAGGAAATTTCATTTCCGTTCGAGAAGGGAAAAGGTATCTTGCGTTTTCAATGGGGACCAATAGAGGAATCTTTGGTGCATGTCCCTGCACTTGATGGCAGGCCATGCCTTTTGATGTCTGTGACTTTGGGAAAGATTTTTTCTTTTTTTGGTTGTTTTCTGAAGTGTTCATGCCATGTCCCTCATATCTTGCCCCCTAAGTTGTGTCTTCCTCCTAGACTTTTTCCCCTGCTTTTGCAACATCTGTGAGCTTAGTAGTGGCACCTTTTGGTCCTTTGCAATGCAGCTGATTTCCTCACCGCCTATTTTTTGTAGAGACTAAAATTCCCGATTTTCTGCTTTTTTCAATTGCATTTCATTTGAACCTATCTCCTTTCCAGAGTGTTTGTAAGCCTTTCTTTTGGGATTCGCAAGATTCCTTTTCCCTTCCCGAAAGGAAATTTCATTTCCTTTCGGGAAGGGAAAAGGAATCTTGCGATTTCAATGGGGACCAATAGAGGAATCTTTGGTGCATGTCCCTGCACTTGATGGCAGGCCATGCCTTTTGATGGCCTTGACTTTGGGAAAGATTTTTTCTTTTTTTTTTTTTATAATTTTTTAAGTATTCATGCCATGTCCCTCATATCTTGCCCCCTAAGTTGTGTCTTCCTCCTTGACTTTTTCCCCTGCTTTTGCAACATCTGTGAGCTTAGTTTTGGCATCTTTTGGTCCTTTGCACTGCACCTGCTAAAAGCCCAGGCCACTTTCTAAGAGTCATTAAATTTCCCAAATTTTCTTTTTTTCTCCTCCAATTGCAATTCCTTTGATGGTGTCTCCATTCCAGCGTGTTTGCAAGTCCTTCTTTTCTGTTTTTGCCTTCAGGGGGGGATCAATTTTGGCAAGCTTTGCTGCATGTGCCTGCACTTGCTGGCCTATGGAGTGCCTGCATTTTGATGGCTTTGACTTTGGGATAGATCTTTTTTTTTTTTTTTTTTTTTTTTGTTTTAAGTATTCATGCCATGTCCCTCATATCTTGCTCCCGAAGTTGTGTCATCCTCCTTCAGTTTTTCCCCTGCTTTTGCAACATCTGTACATCTGTGAGCTTAGTTTTCGCACATTTTGGTCCTTTGCAATGCACCTGATGTAAACGCAGGCCATTTTCTTAGAGTCAGTACTTTCCCAAATTTTGTTTTTTTCTCCTCCAATTGCAAATCCTTTGATGTTGACTCCTTTCCAGCGTGTTTGTAGGTCCTTCTTTTCTGTTTTGGCCTTCAGTGGGGATCAGTTTTGGCAAGCTTTGCTGCATGTGCCTGCCCTTGCTGGCGAATGGCCTGCCTGCATTTTGATGGCTTTGACTTTGGGAAAGATTTTTTCTTTTTTTTTTTTTTAATATTTTAAATATTCATGCCATGTCCCTCATATCTTGCCCCCTAAGTTGTGTCTTCCTCCTTGACTTTTTCCCCTGCTTTTGCAACATCTGTGAGCTTAGTTTTGGCATCTTTTGGTCCTTTGCACTGCACCTGATAAAACCCAGGCCATTTTCTTAGAGTCACTAAATTTCCCAAATTTTCTTTTTTTCTCCTCCAATTGCAATTCCTTTGATGTTGACTCCATACCAGAATGTTTTTAGGTCCTTATTTCTGTTTTGGCCTTCAGTGGGGATCAATTTTGGCAAGCTTTGCTGCATGTGCCTGCCCTTGGTGGCGTATGGCCTGCCTGAATTTTGATGGCTTTGAATTTGGGAAAGATTATTTATTTTTTTTTTTTTTATTTCTTTTAAGTATTCATGCCATGTCCCTCATATCTTGCTCCTTAAATTGTGTCTTCCTCCTTGACTCTTTCCCCTGCTTTTGCAACATCTGTGAGCTTAGTTTTGGCATCTTTTGGTCCTTTGCACTGCACCTGCTAAAACCCCAGGCCACTTTCTAAGAGTCATTAAATTTCCCAAATTTTCTTTTTTTCTCCTCCAATTGCAATTCCTTTGATGGTGTCCCCATTCCAGCGTGTTTCTACGTCCTTCTTTTCTGTTTTGGCCTTCAGTGGGGATCAATTTTGGCAAGCATTGCTCCATGTGCCTGCCCTTGGAGGCGAATCGCCTGCCTGCATTTTGATGGCTTTGAATTTGGGAAAGATTTTTTTCTTTTTTTTTTTTTTTTTGTTTTAAGTATTCATGCCATGTCCCTCATATCTTGCCCCCTAAGTTGTGTCTTCCTCCTTGACTTTTTCCCCTGCTTTTGCAACATCTGTGAGCTTAGTTTTGGCATCTTTTGGTCCTTTGCACTGCACCTGATAAAACCCCAGGCCACTTTCTAAGACTCACTCAATTTCCCAAATTTTCTTTTTTTCTCCTCCAATTGCAATTCCGTTGACGTTGTCTCCATTCCAGCGTGTTTGTAGGTCCTTCTTTTCTTTTTTGCCTTCAGTGGGGACCAGTTTTTGGCAAGCTTTGCTTCATGTGCCTGCCCTTGGTGGCGTATGGCCTGCCTGCATTTTGATGGCTTTGACTTTGGGAAAGATTTTTTCTTTTTTTTTTTTTTTTATTATTTTAAGTATTCATGCCATGTCCCTCATATCTTGCCCCCTAAGTTGTGTCTTCCTCCTTGACTTTTTCCCCTGCTTTTGCAACATCTGTGAGCTTAGTTTTGGCATCTTTTGGTCCTTTGCACTGCACATGTTATACTGCCAGGCCATTTTCTTAGAGTCACTAAATTTCACAAATTTTCTTTTTTTCTCCTCCAATTGCATTTCCTTTGATGTTGACTCCTATCCAGCGTGTTTGTAGGTCCTTCTTTTCTGTTTTGGCCTTCAGTGGGGATCAATTTTGGCAAGCTTTGCTGCATGTGCCTGCCCTTGCTGGCGTAAGGCCTGCCTGCATTTTGATGGCTTTGACTTTGGGAAAGTTTTTTTCTATTTTTTTTTTTTTTTATTTTTTTATATATTCATGCCATGTCCCTCATATCTTGCCCCCTAAGTTGTGTCTTCCTCCTTGACTTTTTCCCCCGCTTTTGAAACATCTGTGTGCTTAGTTTTGGCATCTTTTGGTGCTTTGCACTGCACATGATAAAATCCCAGGCCACTTTGTAAGAGTCACTCAATTCCCCAAATTTTCTTTTTTTCTCCTCCAATTGCAATTCCTTTGATGTTGACTCCTTTCCAGCGTGTTTGTAGGTCCTTCTTTTCTCTTTTGGCCTTCTGTGGGGATCAGTTTTGGCAAGCTTTGCTGCATGTGCCTGCACTTGCTGGCCTATGGCCTGTCTGCATTTTGATGGCTTTGACTTTGGGATAGATCTTTTCATTTTTTTTTTTTTTTTTGTTTTAAGTATTAATTCCATGTCCCTCATATCTTGCTCCCTAAGTTGTGTCTTCCTCCTTGACTTTTTCCCCCGCTTTTGCAACATCTGTGTGCTTAGTTTTGGCATCTTTTGGTGCTTTGCACTGCACATGATAAAATCCCAGGCCACTTTGTAAGAGTCACTCAATTCCCCAAATTTTCTTTTTTTCTCCTCCAATTGCAATTCCTTTGATGTTGACTCCCTTTCCAGCGTGTTTGTAGGTCCTTCTTTTCTCTTTTGGCCTTCTGTGGGGATCAGTTTTGGCAAGCTTTGCTGCATGTGCCTGCACTTGCTGGCCTATGGCCTGTCTGCATTTTGATGGCTTTGACTTTGGGATAGATCTTTTCATTTTTTTTTTTTTTTTTTGTTTTAAGTATTAATTCCATGTCCCTCATATCTTGCTCCCTAAGTTGTGTCTTCCTCCTTGACTTTTTCCCCTGCTTTTGCAACATCTGTGAGCTTAGTTTTGCCACCTTTTGGTCCTTTGCAATGCAGCTGATTTCCTCACAGCCTATTTTTTGAAGAGTCTAAAATTCCAGATTTTCTGCTTTTTTCAATTGCATTTCATTTGAACCTATCTACTTTCCAGAGTGTTTGTAAGCCTTTCTTCTGGGATTCGCAAGATTCCTTTTCCCTTCCCGAAAGGAAATGTAATATCCTTTCGGGAAGGGAAAAGGAATCTTGCGATTTCAATGGGGACCAATAGAGGAATCTTAGGTGCATGTCCCTGCACTTGATGGCAGGCCATGCCTTTTGATGGCCTTGACTTTGGGAAAGATTTTTTTCTTTTTTTGGTTGTTTTCTGAAGGGTTCATGCCATGTCCCTCATATCTTGCCCCCTAAGTTGTGTCTTCCTCCTTGACTTTTTCCCCTGCTTTTGCAACATCTGTGAGCTTAGTTTTGGCATCTTTTGGTCCTTTGCACTGCACCTGCTAAAAGCCTAGGCCACTTTCTAAGAGTCACTCAATTTCCCAAATTTTCTTTTTTTCTCCTCCAATTGCAATTCCTTTGATGTTGACTCCATTCCAGCGTGTTTGTAGGTCCTTCTTTTCTGTTTTGCCTTCAGTGGGGATCAGTATTGGCAAGCTTTGCTGCATGTGCCTGCCCTTGGTGGCGTATGGCCTGCCTGCATTTTGATGGCTTTGACTTTGGGAAAGATTTTTTCTTTTTTTTTTTTTTTATTATTTTAAGTATTCATGCCATGTCCCTCATATCTTGCCCCCTAAGTTGTGTCTTCCTCCTTGACTTTTTCCCCTGCTTTTGCAACATCTGTGAGCTTAGTTTTGGCATCTTTTGGTCCTTTGCACTGCACATGTTATACTGCCAGGCCATTTTCTTAGAGTCACTAAATTTCCCAAATTTTCTTTTTTTCTCCTCCAATTGCATTTCCTTTGATGTTGACTCCTATCCAGCGTGTTTGTAGGTCCTTCTTTTCTGTTTTGGCCTTCAGTGGGGATCAATTTTGGCAAGCTTTGCTGCATGTGCCTGCCCTTGCTGGCGTAAGGCCTGCCTGCATTTTGATGGCTTTGACTTTGGGAAAGTTTTTTTCTAATTTTTTTTTTTTTTATTTTTTTATATATTCATGCCATGTCCCTCATATCTTGCCCCCTAAGTTGTGTCTTCCTCCTTGACTTTTTCCCCTGCTTTTGCAAAATCTGTGTGCTTAGTTTTGGCATCTTTTGGTGCTTTGCACTGCACATGATAAAATCCCAGGCCACTTTTGTAAGAGTAACTCAATTCCCCAAATTTTCTTTTTTTCTCCTCCAATTGCAATTCCTTTGATGTTGACTCCTTTCCAGCGTGTTTGTAGGTCCTTCTTTTCTCTTTTGGCCTTCTGTGGGGATCAGTTTTAGCAAGCTTTGCTGCATGTGCCTGCACTTGCTGGCATATGGCCTGTCTGCATTTTGATGGCTTTGACTTTGGGATAGATCTTTTCATTTTTTTTTTTTTTTGTTTTAAGTATTAATTCCATGTCCCTCATATCTTGCTCCCTAAGTTGTGTCTTCCTCCTTGACTTTTTCCCCTGCTTTTGCAACATCTGTGAGCTTAGTTTTGCCACCTTTTGGTCCTTTGCAATGCAGCTGATTTCCTCACGGCCTATTTTTTGAAGAGTCTAAAATTCCAGATTTTCTGCTTTTTTCAATTGCATTTCATTTGAACCTATCTACTTTCCAGAGTGTTTGTAAGCCTTTCTTCTGGGATTCGCAAGATTCCTTTTCCCTTCCCGAAAGGAAATGTAATATCCTTTCGGGAAGGGAAAAGGAATCTTGCGATTTCAATGGGGACCAATAGAGGAATCTTAGGTGCATGTCCCTGCACTTGATGGCAGGCCATGCCTTTTGATGGCCTTGACTTTGGGAAAGATTTTTTTCTTTTTTTGGTTGTTTTCTGAAGGGTTCATGCCATGTCCCTCATATCTTGCCCCCTAAGTTGTGTCTTCCTCCTTGACTTTTTCCCCTGCTTTTGCAACATCTGTGAGCTTAGTTTTGGCATCTTTTGGTCCTTTGCACTGCACCTGCTAAAAGCCCAGGCCACTTTCTAAGAGTCACTCAATTTCCAAAATTTTCTTTTTTTCTCCTCCAATTGCAATTCCTTTGATGTTGACTCCATTCCAGCGTGTTTGTAGGTCCTTCTTTTCTGTTTTGCCTTCAGTGGGGATCAGTTTTGGCAAGCTTTGCTGCATGTGCCTGCCCTTGGTGGCGTATGGCCTGCCTGCATTTTGATGGCTTTGACTTTGGGAAAGATTTTTTCTTTTTTTTTTTTTTAATATTCTAAGTATTCATGCCATGTCCCTCATATCTTTCCCCCTAAGCTGTGTCTTCGTCGTTGACTTTTTCCCCTGCTTTTGCAACATCTGTGAGCTTAGTTTTGGCATCTTTTGGTCCTTTGCACTGCACCTGATATAAACGCAGGCCATTTTCTTAGAGTCACTAAATTTCCCAAATTTTCTTTTTTTCTCCTCCAATTGCAATTCCTTTGATGATGTCTCCATTACTACGTGTTTCTAAGTCCATCTTTACTGTTTTTGCCTTCAGTGGGGATCAATTTTGGCAAGCTTTGCTGCATGTGCCTGCACTTGCTGGCCTATGGCCTGCCTGCATTTTGATGGGTTTGACTTTGGGATAGATCTTTTATTTTTTTTTTTTTTTTGTTTTAATGATTCATGCCATGTCCCTCATATCTTGCCCCCTAAGTTGTGTCTTCCTCCTTGACTTTTTCCCCTGCTTTTGCAACATCTGTGAGCTTAGTTTTGGCACCTTTTGTTCCATTGCAATGCAGCTGCAGATTTCCTCACAGCCTATTTTTTGAAGAGACTAAAATTCCAGATTTTCTGCTTTTTTCAATTGCATTTCATTTGAACCTATCTCCTTTCCAGAGTGTTTGTAAGCCTTTCTTTTGGGATTCGCAAGATCCCTTTTCCCTTCCCGAAAGGAAATGAAATATCCTTTCGGGAAGGGAAAAGGAATCTTGCAATTTCAATGGGGACCAATAGAGGAATCTTAGGTGCATGTTCCTGCACTTGATGGCAGGCCATGCCTTTTGATGGCCTTGACTTTGGGAAAGATTTTTTTCTTTTTTTGGTTGTTTTCTGAAGGGTTTTTGCCATGTCCCTCATATCTTGGCCCCTAAGTTGTGTCTTCCTCCTTGACTTTTTCCCCTGCTTTTGCAACATCTGTGAGCTTAGTTTTGGCATCTTTTGGTCCTTTGCACTGCACCTGCTAAAAGCCCAGGCCACTTTCAAAGAGTCATTAAATTTCCCAAATTTTCTTTTTTTTTCCTCCAATTGCAATTCCTTTGATATTGACTCCTTTCCAGCGTGTTTGTAGGTCCTTCGTTTCTGTTTTGGCATTCAGTGGGGATCAGTTTTGGCAAGCTTTGCTGCATGTGCCTGCCCTTGGTAGCGAATGGCCTGCCTGCATTTTGATGGCTTTGACTTTGGGAAAGATTTTATCTTTTTTTTTTTTTAATATTTTAAGTATTCATGCCATGTCCCTCATATCTTGCCTCCTAAGTTGTGTCTTCCTCCTTGACTTTTTCCCCTGCTTTTGCAACATCTGTGAGCTTAGTTTTGGCACCTTTTGGTCCTTTGCACTGCACATGATAAAACCCCAGGCCACTTTCTAAGAGTCACTAAATTTCCCAAATTTTCTTTTTTTCTCCTCCAATTGCAATTCCTTTGATGTTGACTCCTTTCCAGTGTGTTTGTAAGTCCTTCTTTTCTGTTTTGGCCTTCAGTGGGGATCAATTTTGGCAAGCTTTGCTGCATGTGCCTGCCCTTGGTGGCGTATGGCCTGCCTGCATTTTGATGGCTTTGACTTTGGGAAAGATTTTTTCTTTTTTTTTTTTTTTATTATTTTATGTATTCATGCCATGTCCCTCATATCTTGCCCCCTAAGTTGTGTCTTCCTCCTTGACTTTTTCCCCTGCTTTTGCAACATCTGTGAGCTTAGTTTTTGCATCTTTTGGTCCTTTGCAATGCGGCTGATATCCTCACAGCCTATTTTTTGTAGAGACAAAAATTCCCGATTTACTGCTTTTTTCAATTGCATTTCATTTGAACCTATCTCCTTTCCAGAGTGTTTGTAAGCCTTTCTTTTGGGATTCGCAAGATTCCTTTTCCCTTCCCGAAAGGAAATTTCAATTCCTTTCGGGAAGGGAAAAGGAATCTTGCGATTTCAATGGGGACCAAGAGAGGAATCTTTGGTGCATGTCCCTGCACATGATGGCAGGCCATGCTTTGTGATGGCTTTGACTTTGGGAAAGATTTTTTTTCTTTTTTTGGTTGTTTTCTGAAGTGTTCATGCCATGTCCCTCATATCTTGCCCCCTAAGTTGTGTCTTCCTCCTTGACTTTTTCCCCTGCTTTTGCAACATCTGTGAGCTTAGTTTTGGCATCTTTTGATCCTTTGCACTGCACCTGATAAAACCCCAGGCCACTTTCTAAGAGTCATTAAATTTCCTAAATTTTCTTTTTTTCTCCACCAATTGCAATTCCTTTGATTTTGACTCCTTTCCAGCGTGTTTGTAGGTCCTTCTTTTCTGTTTTGGCCTTCAGTGGGGATCAATTTTGGCAAGCTTTGCTGCATGTGCCTGCCCTTGGTGGCGTATGGCCTGCCTGCATTTTCATGGCTTTGACTTTGGGAAAGAATTTTTCTTTTTTTTTTTTTTTTTAATTTTTTAAGTATTCATGCCATGTCCCTCATATCTTGCCCCCTAAGTTGTGTCTTCCTCCTTGACTTTTTCCCCTGCTTTTGCAACATCTGTGAGCTTAGTTTCGGCACCTTTTGGTCCTTTGCAATGCACCTGATATAAACCCAGGCCATTTTCTTTAAAGTCAATAAATTTGCCAAATTTTCTTTTTTTCTCCTCCAATTGCAAATCCTTTGATGTTGACTCCTTTCCAGCATGTTTGTAGGTCCTTCTTTTCTGTTTTAGCCTTTAGTGGGGATCAAATTTGGCAAGCTTTGCTGCATGGGCCGGCCCTTGGTGGCGTATGGCCTACCTGCATTTTGATGGCTTTGACTTTGGGAAACATTTTTTCTTTTTTTTTTTTTTATTATTTTAAGTATTGGTGCCATGTCCTTCATATCTTGCCCCCTAAGTTGTGTCTTCCTCCTTGACTTTTTACCCTGTTTTGCAACATTTGTGAGCTTAGGTTTGGCACCTTTTGGTCCTTCGCACTGCCCCTGATATAAACACAGGCCATATTCTTAGAGTCACTAAATTTCCCAAATTTTCTTTTTTTCTCCTCCAATTGCAATTCCTTTGATGTTGACTCCTTTCCAGCGTGTTTTTAGGTCCTTATTTCAGTTCTGGCCTTCAGTGGGGATCAATTTTGGCAAGCTTTGCTGCATGGGCCTGCCCTTGGTGGCGTATGGCCTGCCTGCATTTTGATGGCTTTGACTTTGGGAAAGATAGATTTTTTTTTTTTTTTTTTTAATTTTTTAAGTTTTCATGCCATGTCCCTCATATCTTGCCCCCTAAGTTGTGTCTTCCTCCTTGACTTTTTCCCCTGCTTTTGCAACATCTGTGAGCTTAGTTTTGGCACCTTTTGTTCCTTTGCAATGCAGCTGATTTCCTCACAGCCTATTTTTTGAAGAGACTAAAATTCCCGATTTTCTGCTTTTTTCAATTACCTTTCTTTTGAACCTATCTCTTTTCCAGAGTGTTTGTAAGCCTTTCTTTTGTGATTCGCAAGATTCCTTTTCCCTTCCCGAAATGAAATTTCATTTCCTTTCGGGAACGGAAAAGGCATATTGCGATTTCAATGAGGACCATTAGAAGAATCTTTGGTGCATGTCCCTGCACTTGATGGCAGCCCATGCCTTTTGATGGCTTTGACTTTGGGAAAGATTTTTTTCTTTTTTTAGTTTTTTTCTGAAGTGTTCATGCCTTGTCCGTCATATCTTGCCCCCTAAGTTGTGTCTTCCTCCTTGACTTTTTCCCCTGCTTTTGCAACATCTGTGAGCTTAGTTTTGGCATCTTTGGTCCTTTGCACTGCACATGATATACTGCCAGGCCATTTTCTTAGAGTCACTAAATTTCCCAAATTTTTTTTTTTCCTACTCCAATTGCAATTCCTTTGATGTTGACTCGTTTCCAGCGTGTTTATAGGTCCTTCTTTGCTGTTTTGGCCTTTAGTGGGGATCAATTTTGGCCAGCTTTGCTGCATGTGCCTGCCCTTGGTGGCGTATGGCCTGCCTGCATTTTGATGGCTTTGACTTTGGGAAAGATTTTTTCTTTTTTTTTTTTTATTATTTTAAGTATTGGTGCCATGTCCTTCATATCTTGCTCCCTAAGTTGTGTCTTCCTCCTTGACTTTTTACCCTGCTTTTGCAACATTTGTGAGCTTAGTTTTGGCACCTTTTGGTCCTTCGAATTGCCCCTGATATAAACCCAGGCCATTTTCTTAGAGTCACTAAATTTCCCAAATTTTCTTTTTTTCTCATAGAAATTGAATTCCTTTCATGTTGACTCCTTTCCAGCATGTTTGTAGGTCCTTTTTTTCTGTTTTGGCCTTCAGTGGGGATCAATTTTGGCAAGCTTTGCTGCAAGTGCCTGCCCTTGGTGGCGTATGGCCTGCCTGCATTTTGATGGCTTTAACTTGGGAAAGATTTTTTCTTTTTTTTTTTTTTTTTTTGTTTTAAGTATTCATGCCATGTCCCTCATATCTTGCTCCCTAAGTTGTGTCTTCCTCCTTGACTTTTTCCCCTGCTTTTGCAACATCTGTGAGCTTAGTTTTGGCATCTTTTGGTCCTTTGCACTGCACCTGATATAAACCCAGGCCATTTTCTTAGAGTCAATAAATTTCCCATTTTTGTTTTTTCTCCTCCAATTGCAATTCCTTTGATGGCGTCTCCATTCCAGCGTGTTTGTAGGTCCTTCTTTTCTGTTTTGGCCTTCAGTGGGGATCAATTTTGGCAAGCTTAGCTGCAAGTGCCTGCCCTTGGTAGCGTATGGCCTGCCTGCATTTTGATGGCTTTGACTTTGGGAACGATTTTTTCTTTTTTTTCTTTTTTGTTTTAAGTATTCATGCCATGTCCCTCATATCTTGCCCCCTAAGTTTTGTCTTCCTCCTTGACTTTTTCCCCTGCTTTTGCAACATCTGTGAGCTTAGTTTTGGCATCTTTTGGTCCTTTGCACTGCACCTGATATAAACCCAGGCCATTTTCTTAGAGTCATTAAATTTCCCAAATTTTCTTTTTTTCTCCGCCAATGGCAATTCCCTTGATGTTGACTACTTTCCAGCGTGTTTGTAAGTCCTTCTTTTCTGTTTTGGCCTTCAGTGGGGATCAATGTTGGCAAGCTTTGCTGCAAGTGTCTGCCCTTGGCGGCGTATGGCCTGAGTGCATTTTGATGGCTTTGACTTTGGGAAAGATTTTTTCTTTTTTTTTTCTTTTTTGTTTTAAGTATTCATGCCATGTCCCTCATATCTTGCCCCCTAAGTTGTGTCTTCCTCCTTGACTTTTTCCCCTGCTTTTGCAACATTTGTGAGCTTAGTTTTGGCACCTTTTGGTCCTTTGCAATGCACCTGATATAAACCCCGGCCATTTTTTTAGAGTCAATAAATTTCCTAAATTTTCTTTTTTTCTCCTCCAATTGCAATTCCTTTGATTTTGACTCCTTTCCAGCGTGTTTGCAAGTCCTTCTTTTCTGTTTTGGCCTTCAGTGGGGATCAATTTTGGCAAGCTTTGCTGCATGTGCCTGCCCTTGCTGGCATATGGCCTTCCTGCATTTTGATGGCTTTGACTTGGGAAAGATTTTTTCTTTTTTTATTTTTTTTTGTTTTAAGTATTCATGCCATGTCCCTCATATCTTGCCCCCTAAGTTGTGTCTTCCTCCTTGACTTTTTCCCCTGCTTTGGCAACATCTGTGAGCTTAGTTTTGGCATCTTTTGGTCCTTTGCAATGCACCTGATATAAACCCAGGCCATTTCTTAGAGTCATTAAATTTACCATTTTGGTTTTTTCTCCTCCAATTGCAATTCCTTTGATGGCGTCTCCATTCCAGCGTGCTTGTAGGTCCTTCTTTTCTGTTTTGGCCTTCAGTGGGGATCAATTTTGGCAAGCTTTGCTGCAAGTGCCTGCCCTTGGTGGCATATGGCCTGCCTGCATTTTGATGGCTTTGACTTTGGGAATGATTTTTTTTTTTTTTTTTTTTTTTTATTATTTTAAGTATTCATGCCATGTCCCTCATATCTTGCCCCCTAAGTTGTGTCTTCCTCCTTGACTTTTTCCCCTGCTTTTGCAACTTCTGTGAGCTTAGTTTTGGCACCTTTTGGTCCTTTGCAATGCAGCTGATTTCCTCACAGCCTATTTTTGAAGAGAATAAAATTCCCGATATTCTGCTTTTTTCAATTACCTTTCTTTTGAACCTATCTCTTTTCCAGAGTGTTTGTAAGCCTTTCTTTTGGGATTCGCAAGATTCCTTTTCCCTTCCCGAAATGAAATTTCATTTCCTTTCGGGAAGGGAAAAGGAATCTTGCGATTTCAATGGGGACCAAGAGAGGAATCTTTGGTGCATGTCCCTGCACTTGATGGCAGGCCATGCCTTTTGATGGCTTTGACTTTGGGAAAGATTTTTTTCTTTTTTTGGTTGTTTTCTGAAGTGTTCATGCCACGTCCCTCATATCTTGCCCTCTAAGTTGTGTCTTCCTCCTTGACTTTTTCCCCTGCTTTTGCAACATCTGTGAGCTTAGTTTTGGCATCTTTGGTCCTTTGCACTGCACATGATATACTGCCAGGCCATTTTCTTAGAGTCACTAAATTTCCCAAATTTTCTTTTTTCCTACTCCAATTGCAATTCCTTTGATGTTGACTCCTTTCCAGCGTGTTTATAGGTCCTTCTTTGCTGTTTTGGCCTTTAGTGGGGATCAATTTTGGCAAGCTTTGCTGCATGCGCCTGCCCTTGGTGGCGTATGGCCCTCCTGCATTTTGATGGCTTTGACTTTGGGAAAGATTTTTTCTTTTTTTTTTTTTATTATTTTAAGTATTGGTGCCATGTCTTTCATATCTTGCTCCCTAAGTTGTGTCTTCCTCCTTGATATTTTACCCTGCTTTTGCAACATCTGTGAGCTTAGTTTTGGCATCTTTTGGTCCTTTGCACTGCACCTGATATAAACCCAGGCCAGTTTCTTAGAATCACTAAATTTCCCAAATTTTCTTTTTTTCTCATAGAAATTGAATTCCTTTCATGTTGACTCCTTTCCAGCATGTTTGTAGTTCCTCCTTTTCTGTTTTGGCCTTCAGTGGGGATCAATTTTGGCAAGTTTGCTGCATGGGCCTGTCCTAGGTGGCGTATGGCCTGCCTGCATTTTGATGGCTTTGACTTTGGGCAAGATTTTTTCTTTTGTTTTTTTTTATTATTATTTTAAGTATTCATGCAATGTCCCTCATATCTTGCCCCCTAAGTGGTGTCTTCCTCCTTCACTTTTTCCCCTGCTTTTGCAACATCTGTGAGCTTTGTTTTGCCACCTTTTGGTCCTTTGCAATGCAGCTGATTTCCTCACAGCTTATTTTTTGAAGAGACAAAAATTCCCGATTTTCTTCTTTTTTCAATTGCATTTCATTTGAACCTATCTCCTTTCCAGAGTGTTTGTAAGCCTTTCTTTTGGGATTCGCAAGGTTCCTTTTCCCTTCCCGAAAGGAAATTTCATTTCCTTTCGAGAAGGGAAAAGGAATCTTGCGATTTCAATGGGGACCAATAGAGGAATCTTTGGTGCATGTGCCTGCACTTGATGGCAGGCCATGCCTTTTGATGGCTTTGACTTTGGCAAAGATTTTTTTCTTTTTTTGGTTGTTTTCTGAAGTGTTCATGCCATGTCCCTCATATCTTGCCCCCTAAATTGTGTCTTCCTCCTTGACTTTTCCCCTGCTTTTGCAACATCTGTGAGCTTAGTTTTGGCATCTTTTGGTCGTTTGCACTGCACCTGCTAAAACCCCGGGCCACTTCTTAGAGTCATTAAATTTCCCAAATTTTCTTTTTTTCTCCTCCAATTGCAATTTCTTTGATGTTGACTCCTTTCCGGTGTGTTTGTAGGTCCTTCTTTTCTGTTTTGGCCTTCAGTGGGGATCAATTTTGGCAAGCTTTGCTGCATGTGCCTGCCCTTGGTGGCGTATGGCCTGCCTGCATTTTGATGGCTTTGACTTTGGCAAAGATTTTTTCTTTTTTTTTTTTTATAATTTTAAGTATTCACGCCATGTCCCTCATATCTTGCCCCCTAAGTTGTGTCTTCCTCCTTGACTTTTTCCCCTGCTTTTGCAACATCTGTGAGCTTAGTTTTGGCATCTTTTGGTCCTTTGCACTGCGCCTGATATAAACCCCGGCCATTTTCTTAGAGTCACTAAATTTCCCAAATTTTCATTTTTTCTCCTCCAATTGCAATTCCTTTGATGTTGTCTCCATTCCAGCGTGTTTGCAAGTCCTTCTTTTCTGTTTTGGCCTTCAGTGGGGATCAATTTTGGCAAGCTTTGCTGCATGTGCCTGCCCTTGGTGGCGTATGGCCTGCCTGCATTTTGATGGCTTTAACTTGGGAAAGATTTTTTCTTTTTTTTTTTTTTTTTTGTTTTAAGTATTCATG
This sequence comes from Artemisiospiza belli, assembly GCA_021963965.1. Lineage (NCBI taxonomy): Eukaryota > Metazoa > Chordata > Aves > Passeriformes > Passerellidae > Artemisiospiza > Artemisiospiza belli. The sequence continues at coordinate 167,811 of JAKDEW010000626.1, forward strand.
CCATGTCCCTCATATCTTGCCCCCTAAGTTGTGTCTTGCTCCTTGACTTTTTCCCCTGCTTTTGCAACATCTGTGAGCTTAGTTTTGGAACCTTTTGGTCCTTTGCACTGCACCTGATAGAACCCCGGGCCATTTTTTAGAGTCACTACATTTCCCAAATTTCCTTTTTTTTTCCTCCAATTGCAATTCCTTTGATGTTGTCTCCATTCCAGCTTGTTTGCAAGTCCTTCTTTTCTGTTTTGGCCTTCAGTGGGGATCAATTTTGGCAAGCTTTGCTGCATGTGCCTGCCCTTGGTGGCGTATGGCCTGCCTGCATTTTGATGGCTTTAACTTGGGAAAGATTTTTTCTTTTTTTTTTTTTTTTTGTTTTAAGTATTCATGCCATGTCCCTCATATCTTGCCCCCTAAGTTGTGTCTTCCTCCTTGACTTTTTCCCCTGCTTTTGCAACATCTGTGAGCTTAGTTTAGGCATCTTTTGGTCCTTTGCACTGCACCTTATATAAACCCAGGCCATTTTCTTAGAGTCAATAAATTTCCCATTTTTGTTTTTTCTCCTCCAATTGCAATTCCTTTGATGGCGTCTCCATTCCAGCGTGTTTGTAGGTCCTTCTTTTCTGTTTTGGCCTTCAGTGGGGATCAATTTTGGCAAGCTTAGCTGCAAGTGCCTGCCCTTGGTGGCGTATGGCCTGCCTGCATTTTGATGGCTTTGACTTTGGGAAAGATTTTTTTTTTTTTTTTCTTTTTTGTTTTAAGTATTCATGCCATGTCCCTCATATCTTGCCCCCTAAGTTTTGTCTTCCTCCTTGACTTTTTCCCCTGCTTTTGCAACATCTGTGAGCTTAGTTTTGGCATCTTTTGGTCCTTTGCACTGCACCTGATATAAACCCAGGCCATTTTCTTAGAGTCATTAAATTTCCCAAATTTTCTTTTTTTCTCTGCCAATGGCAATTCCCTTGATGTTGACTACTTTCCAGCGTGTTTGTAAGTCCTTCTTTTCTGTTTTGGCCTTCAGTGGGGATCAATGTTGGCAAGCTTTGCTGCATGTGCCTGCCCTTGCTGGCATATGGCCTGCCTGCATTTTGATGGCTATGACTTTGGGAAAGATTTTTTCTTTTTTTTTTCTTTTTTGTTTTAAGTATTCATGCCATGTCCCTCATATCTTGCCCCCTAAGTTGTGTCTTCCTCCTTGACTTTTACCCCTGCTTTTGCAACATCTGTGAGCTTAGTTTTGGCACATTTTGGTCCTTTGCAATGCACCTGATATAAACCCCGGCCATTTTTTTAGAGTCAATAAATTTCCCAAATTTTCAATTTTTCTCCTCCAATTGCAATTCCTTTGATGTTGACTCCTTTCCAGCGTGTTTGTAGGTCCTTCTTTTCTGTTTTGGCCTTCAGTGGGGATCAATTTTGGCAAGTTTGCTGCATGGGCCTGCCCTTGCTGGCGTATGGCCTGCCTGCATTTTGATGGCTTTGACTTTGGGAAAGATTTTTTCTTTTTTTTTTTATTATTAATATTTTAAGTATTCATGCCACTTCCCTCATATCTTGCCCCCTAAGTTGTGTCTTCCTCCTTGACTTTTTCCCCTGCTTTTGCAACATCTGTGAGCTTAGTTTTGGCATCTTTTGGTCCTTTGCACTGCACCTGATAAAACCCCGGGCCATTTTCTTAGAGTCACTAAATTTCCCAAATTTTCTTTTTTTCTCCTCCAATTGCAATTCCTTTGATGTTGTCTCCATTCCAGCGTGTTTGCAAGTCCTTCTTTTCAGTTTTGGCCTTCAGTGGGGATCAATTTTGGCAAGCTTTGCTGCATGTGCCTGCCTTTGGTGGCGTATGGCCTGCCTGCATTTTGAAGGCTTTAACTTAGGAAAGATTTTTTCTTTTTTTTTTCTTTTTTGTTTTAAGTATTCATGCCATGTCCCTCATATCGTGCCCCCTAAGCTCTGTCTCCCTCCTTGACTTTTTCCCCTGCTTTTGCAACATCTGTGAGCTTAGTTTTGGCACGTTTTGGTCCTTTGCACTGCACCTGATAAAACCCCGGGCCATTTTCTTAGAGTCACTAAATTTCCCAAATTTTCTTTTTTTCTCCTCCAATTGCAATTCCTTTGATGTTGTCTCCATTCCAGCGTGTTTGCAAGTCCTTCTTTTCTGTTTTGGCCTTCAGTGGGGATCAATTTTGGCAAGCTTTGCTGCATGTGCCTGCCCTTGGTGGCGTATGGCCTGCCTGCATTTTGATGGCTTTAACTTGGGAAAGATTTTTTCTTTTTTTTTTTTTTTTGTTTTAAGTATTCATGCCATGTCCCTCATATCTTGCCCCCTAAGTTGTGTCTTCCTCCTTGACTTTTTCCCCTGCTTTTGCAACATCTGTGAGCTTAGTTTTGCCACCTTTTGGTCCTTTGCAATGCAGCTGATTTCCTCACAGCCTATTTTTTGTAGAGACTAAAATTCCCGATTTTCTACTTTTTTCAATTGCATTTCATTTGAACCTATCTCCTTTCCAGAGTGTTTGTAAGCCTTTCTTTTGGGATTCGCAAGATTCCTTTTCCCTTCCCGAAAGGAAATTTCATTTCCTTTTGGGAAGGGAAAAGGAATCTTGCGATTTCAATGGGGACCAATAGAGGAATCTTTGGTGCATGTCCCTGCACTTGATGGCAGGCCATGCCTTTTGATGGCTTTGACTTTGGGTAAGATTTTTTTCTTTTTTTGGTTGTTTTCTGAAGTGTTCATGCCATGTCCCTCAAATCTTGCCCCCTAAGTTCTCTCTTCCTCCTTGACTTTTTACCCTGCTTTTGCAACATTTGTGAGCTTAGTTTTGGCACCTTTTGGTCCTTTGCACTTCCCCTGATATAAACCCAGGCCATTTTTTAGAGTCACTAAATTTCCCAAATTTTCTTTTTTTCTCCTCCAATTGCAATTCCTTTGATGTTGACTCCTTTCCAGCATGTTTGTAGGTCCTTCGTTTCTGTTTTGGCATTCAGTGGGGATCAATTTTGGCAAGCTTTGCTGCATGTGCCTGCCCTTGGTGGCGTATGGCCTGCCTGCATTTATACGGCTTTGACTTTGGGAAAGGTTTTTCTTTTCTTTTTTTTTTTGTTTTAAGTATTAATTCCATGTCCCTCATATCTTGCTCCCTAAGTTGTGTCTTCCTCCTTGACTTTTTCCCCTGCTTTTGCAACATCTGTGAGCTTAGTTTTGCCACCTTTTGGTCCTTTGCAATGCAGCTGATTTCCTCACAGCCTATTTTTGAAGAGACTAAAATTCCCGATATTCTGCTTTTTTCAATTACCTTTCTTTTGAACCTATCTCTTTTCCAGAGTGTTTGTAAGCCTTTCTTTTGGGATTCGCAAGATTCCTTTTCCCTTCCCGAAATGAAATTTCATTTCCTTTCGGGAAGGGAAAAGGAATCTTGCGATTTCAATGGGGACCAAGAGAGGAATCTTTGGTGCATGTCCCTGCACTTGATGGCAGGCCATGCCTTTTGATGGCTTTGACTTTGGGAAAGATTTTTTTCTTTTTTTGGTTGTTTTCTGAAGTGTTCATGCCACGTCCCTCATATCTTGCCCCCTAAGTTGTGTCTTCCTCCTTGACTTTTTCCCCTGCTTTTGCAACATCTGTGAGCTTAGTTTTGGCATCTTTGGTCCTTTGCACTGCACATGATGTACTGCCAGGCCATTTTCTTAGAGTCACTAAATTTCCCAAATTTTCTTTTTTCCTACTCCAATTGCAATTCCTTTGATGTTGACTCCTTTCCAGCGTGTTTATAGGTCCTTATTTGCTGTTTTGGCCTTCAGTGGGGATCAATTTTGGCAAGCTTTGCTGCATGGGCCTGCCCTTGGTGGCGTATGGCCTGCCTGCATTTTGATGGCTTTGACTTTGGGAAAGATTTTTTCTTTTTTTTTTTTTATTATTTTAAGTATTGGTGCCATGTCTTTCATATCTTGCTCCCTAAGTTGTGTCTTCCTCCTTGACTTTTTACCCTGCTTTTGCAACATTTGTGAGCTTAGTTTTGGCACCTTTTGGTCCTTCGAACTGCCCCTGATATAAACCCAGGCCATTTTCTTAGAGTCACTAAATTTCCCAAATTTTCTTTTTTTCTCATAGAAATTGAATTCCTTTCATGTTGACTCCTTTCCAGCATGTTTGTAGGTCCTCCTTTTCTGTTTTGGCCTTCAGTGGGGATCAATTTTGGCAAGTTTGCTGCATGGGCCTGTCCTAGGTGGCGTATGGCCTGCCTGCATTTTGATGGCTTTGACTTTGGGAAAGATTTTTTCTTTTTTTTTTTTTTATTATTATTTTAAGTATTCATGCAATGTCCCTCATATCTTGCCCCCTAAGTGGTGTCTTCCTCCTTCACTTTTTCCCCTGCTTTTGCAACATCTGTGAGCTTTGTTTTGCCACCTTTTGGTCCTTTGCAATGCAGCTGATTTCCTCACAGCTTATTTTTTGAAGAGACAAAAATTCCCGATTTTCTTCTTTTTTCAATTGCATTTCATTTGAACCTATCTCCTTTCCAGAGTGTTTGTAAGCCTTTCTTTTGGGATTCGCAAGGTTCCTTTTCCCTTCCCGAAAGGAAATTTCATTTCCTTTCGAGAAGGGAAAAGGAATCTTGCAATTTCAATGGGGACCAATAGAGGAATCTTTGGTGCATGTCCCTGCACTTGATGGCAGGCCATGCCTTTTGATGGCTTTGACTTTGGCAAAGATTTTTTTCTAGTTTTGGTTGTTTTCTGAAGTGTTCATGCCATGTCCCTCATATCTTGCCCCCTAAATTGTGTCTTCCTCCTTGACTTATTCCCCTGCTTTTGCAACATCTGTGAGCTTAGTTTTGGCATCTTTTGGTCCTTTGCACTGCGCCTGATATAAACACCAGGCCATTTTCTTAGAGTCAATAAATTTCCCAAATTTTCTTTTTTTCTCCTCCAATTACAATTCCTTTGATGTTGACTCCTTTCCAGCGTGTTTGTAGGTCCTTCTTTTCTGTTTTGGCCTTCAGTGGGGATCAATTTTGGCAAGCTTTGCTGCATGGGCCTGCCCTTGGTGGCGTATGGCCTGCCTGCATTTTAATAGCTTTGACTTTGGGAAAGATTTTTTCTACTTTTTTTTTTTGTTGTTTGTTTTAAGTATTCATGCCATGTCCTTCATATCTTGCCCCCTAAGTTGTGTCTTCCTCCTTGACTTTTTCCCCTGCTTTTGCAACATCTGTGAGCTTAGTTTTGGCACCTTTTGGTCCTTTGCACTGCACCTGATAAAACCCAGGCCATTTTCTTAGAGTCACTAAATTTCCCAAAATTTCTTTTTTTTTCCTCCAATTGCAATTCCTTTGATGTTGTCTCCATTCCAGCGTGTTTGCAAGTCCTTCTTTTCTGTTTTGGCCTTCAGTGGGGATCAATTTTGGCAAGCTTTGCTGCATGTGCCTGCCCTTGGTGGCGTATGGCCTGCCTGCATTTTGATGGCTTTAACTTGGGAAAGATTTTTTCTTTTTTTTTTTTTTTTGTTTTAAGTATTCATGCCATGTCCCTCATATCTTGCCCCCTAAGTTGTGTCTTCCTCCTTGACTTTTTCCCCTGCTTTTGCAACATCTGTGAGCTTAGTTTTGGCATCTTTTGGTCCTTTGCACTGCACCTTATATAAACCCAGGCCATTTTCTTAGAGTCAATAAATTTCCCATTTTTGTTTTTTCTCCTCCAATTGCAATTCCTTTGATGGCGTCTCCATTCCAGCGTGTTTGTAGGTCCTTCTTTTCTGTTTTGGCCTTCAGTGGGGATCAATTTTGGCAAGCTTAGCTGCAAGTGCCTGCCCTTGGTGGCGTATGGCCTGCCTGCATTTTGATGGCTTTGACTTTGGGAAAGATTTTTTTTTTTTTTTCTTTTTTGTTTTAAGTATTCATGCCATGTCCCTCATATCTTGCCCCCTAAGTTGTGTCTTGCTCCTTGACTTTTTCCCCTGCTTTTGCAACATCTGTGAGCTTAGTTTTGGCACCTTTTGGTCCTTTGCACTGCACCTGATAGAACCCCGGGCCATTTTTTAGAGTAACTACATTTCCCAAATTTCCTTTTTTTTTCCTCCAATTGCAATTCCTTTGATGTTGTCTCCATTCCAGCGTGTTTGCAAGTCCTTCTTTTCTGTTTTGGCCTTCAGTGGGGATCAATTTTGGCAAGTTTGCTGCATGGGCCTCTCCTAGGTGGCGTATGGCCTGCCTGCATTTTGATGGCTTTGACTTTGGGAAAGATTTTTTCTTTTTTTTTTTATTATTAATATTTTAAGTATTCATGCCATGTCCCTCATATCTTGCCCCCTAAGTTGTGTCTTCCTCCTTGACTTTTTCCCCTGCTTTTGCAACATCTGTGAGCTTAGTTTTGGCATCTTTTGGTCCTTTGCACTGCACCTGATATAAACCCAGGCCAATTTCTTAGAGTCACTAAATTTCCCAAATTTTCTTTTTTTCTCCTCCAATTGCAATTCCTTTGATGTTGTCTCCATTCCAGCGTGTTTGCAAGTCCTTCTTTTCTGTTTTGGCCTTCCGTGGGGATCAATTTTGGCAAGCTTTGCTGCATGTGCCTGCCCTTGGTGGCGTATGGCCTGCCTGCATTTTGATGGCTTTAACTTGGGAAAGATTTTTTCTTTTTTTTTTCTTTTTTGTTTTAAGTATTCATGCCATGTCCCTCATATCGTGCCCCCTAAGCTCTGTCTTCCTCCTTGACTTTTTCCCCTGCTTTTGCAACATCTGTGAGCTTAGTTTTGGCACGTTTTGGTCCTTTGCACTGCACCTGATAAAACCCCGGGCCATTTTCTTAGAGTCACTAAATTTCCCAAATTTTCTTTTTTTCTCCTCCAATTGCAATTCCTTTGATGTTGTCTCCATTCCAGCGTGTTTGCAAGTCCTTCTTTTCTGTTTTGGCCTTCAGTGGGGATCAATTTTGGCAAGCTTTGCTGCATGTGCCTGCCCTTGGTGGCGTATAGCCTGCCTGCATTTTGATGGCTTTAACTTGGGAAAGATTTTTTCTTTTTTTTTTTTTTTTTTGTTTTAAGTATTCATGCCATGTCCCTCATATCTTGCCCCCTAAGTTGTGTCTTCCTCCTTGACTTTTTCCCCTGCTTTTGCAACATCTGTGAGCTTAGTTTTGGCATCTTTTGGTCCTTTGCACTGCACCTGATATAAACCCAGGCCATTTTCTTAGAGTCATTAAATTTCCCATTTTTGTTTTTTCTCCTCCAATTGCAATTCCTTTGATGGCGTCTCCATTCCAGCGTGTTTGTAGGTCCTTCTTTTCTGTTTTGGCCTTCAGTGGGGATCAATTTTGGCAAGCTTTGCTGCATGTGCCTGCCCTTGGTGGCGTATGGCCTGCCTGCATTTTGATGGCTTTGACTTTGGGAAAGATTTTTTTTTTTTTTCTTTTTTAGTTTAAGTATTCATGCCATGTCCCTCATATCTTGCCCCCTAAGTTGTGTCTTCCTCCTTGACTTTTTCCCCTGCTTTTGCAACATCTGTGAGCTTAGTTTTGCCACCTTTTGGTCCTTTGCAATGCAGCTGATTTCCTCACAGGCTATTTTTTGTAGAGACTAAAATTCCCGATTTTCTACTTTTTTCAATTGCATTTCATTTGAACCTATCTCCTTTCCAGAGTGTTTGTAAGCCTTTCTTTTGGGATTCGCAAGATTCCTTTTCCCTTCCCGAAAGGAAATTTCATTTCCTTTTGGGAAGGGAAAAGGAATCTTGCGATTTCAATGGGGACCAATAGAGGAATCTTTGGTGCATGTCCCTGCACTTGATGGCAGGCCATGCCTTTTGATGGCTTTGACTTTGGGAAAGATTTTTTTCTTTTTTTGGTTGTTTTCTGAAGTGTTCATGCCATGTCCCTCAAATCTTGCCCCCTAAGTTCTCTCTTCCTCCTTGACTTTTTACCCTGCTTTTGCAACATTTGTGAGCTTAGTTTTGGCACCTTTTGGTCCTTTGCACTTCCCCTGATATAAACCCAGGCCATTTTTTAGAGTCACTAAATTTCCCAAATTTTCTTTTTTTCTCCTCCAATTGCAATTCCTTTGATGTTGACTCCTTTCCAGCATGTTTGTAGGTCCTTCGTTTCTGTTTTGGCATTCAGTGGGGATCAATTTTGGCAAGCTTTGCTGCATGTGCCTGCCCTTGGTGGCGTATGGCCTGCCTGCATTTATATGGCTTTGACTTTGGGAAAGGTTTTTCTTTTCTTTTTTTTTTTGTTTTAAGTATTCATGCCATGTCCCTCATATCTTGCCCCCTAAGTTGTGTCTTCCTCCTTGACTTTTTCCCCTGCTTTTGCAACATCTGTGAGCTTAGTTTAGGCACCTTTTGGTCCTTTGCACTGCACCTGCTAAAACCCCAGGCCAGTTTCTTAGAGTCATTAAATTTCCCAAATTTTCCTTTTTTCTCCTCCAATTGCAATTCCTTTGATGTTGACTCCTTTCCAGCGTGTTTGTAGGTCCTCCTTTTCTCTTTTGGCCTTCAGTGGGGATCAATTTTGGCAAGCTTTGCTGCATGGGCCTGCCCTTGGTGGCGTATGGCCTGCCTGCATTTTGATGGCTTTGACTTTGGGAAAGATTTTTTCTATTTTTTTTTTTTAATATTTTAAGTATTCGTGCCATGTCCCTCATATCTTGCCCCCTAAGTTGTGTCTTCCTCCTTGACTTTTTCCCCTGCTTTTGCAACATCTGTGAGCTTACTTTTGGCACCTTTCGGTCCTTTGCAATGCAGCTGATTTCCTCACAGCCTATTTTTTGAAGTGACTAAAATTCCCGATTTTCTTCTTTTTTCAATTGCATTTCATTTGAACCTATCTCCTTTCCAGAGTGTTTGTAAGCCTTTCTTTTGGGATTCGCAATATTCCTTTTCCCTTCCCGAAAGGAAATTCCATTTCCTTTCGGGAAGGGAAAAGGAATCTTGCGATTTCAATGGGGACCAATAGAGGAATCTTTGGTGCATGTCCCTGCACTTGATGGCAGGCCATGCCTTTTGATGGCTTTGACTTTGGGAAAGATTTTTTTCTTTTTTTGGTTGTTTTCTGAAGTGTTCATGCCATGTCCCTCAAATCTTGCCCCCTAAGTTCTCTCTTCCTCCTTGACTTTTTACCCTGCTTTTGCAACATTTGTGAGCTTAGTTTTGGTACCTTTTGGTCCTTTGCACTTCCCCTGATATAAACCCAGGCCATTTTTTAGAGTCACTAAAATTCCCAAATTTTCTTTTTTTCTCCTCCAATTGCAATTCCTTTGATGTTGACTCCTTTCCAGCATGTTTGTAGGTCCTTCGTTTCTGTTTTGGCATTCAGTGGGGATCAATTTTGGCAAGCTTTGCTGCATG